>JAYDYQ010000175.1:0-62366 GCA_034814905.1 Penstemon davidsonii
ACTAAGGAAGAAGTTCATCAGACTAGTCAAATATGGTCCAGAAGACTACTGATCTGTTGCTGAAGAAGTAATCAGACTGGTGGACTATCAGCCGACTCAAATCAGATTAGTTCAAGTTTGGGATCAGCCGAGTATACATCAGACGAGTGACTTCGATCAGCAGAGTGGAAGTGGATCAGAAGTTATTGCAACGGTAATAAATGCACTTGGTGTAATAAATGCTGAAGAGGAAGGGTATTTATGACAAATGATTGAAGAGAAACCTCGTATCAGCTTGGTGCATTTAATGCGCATTTAATGCGAAGCGACAGAAAGTACAGCAGAGTGTACAGTGTTCAGTCGCAACAGCCGTTTCTGCAAAAAGGACCAGTACTCGAGGATTTGACAGCTGCCGATCTCTCAACGGGCAGATTTTCAAATCTCCAAGTATAAATAGCTTAGTTCGTGAGTTGAAGAAGAAGAACAACACAGAGACAACACGCATTGAGAGCAAAAATCTGAAGCAAAATTCTTCTAAGTCTCAAACTCAAGAACAAAGCACTCATCAGCCTAGTCATCTGTTGACGAAGCAGAAAAGAGAGAAACCAGAATATACTTAAAAATCTGAGTGATTTTGTTTAGGATTGTGTTGTGAGAAGTAGATATCAACCTTTGTGAGCGATATCACTTCTGAGAATAGGAGTTTCTTTGTGATTTCCTATTGTGAACTTACGGCCACTTCATTTGTTGTTTGGCGTAAGAAGTGTATACTGTAATCTGTGTGATTTAGTATAACCCAAGATCTAAGTGACTTGGAAGAGTGGACTAAAGGACTTACATCCATATAACCACTATAAAAATCCTTTGTGTTTTTAACTTGCATTAATTTCTGCATATTTCAAAGAAGCATATTCAAAACACTTAAAGGTTAACTACTGAAAAGTTTTATAAAGGAGTTTATTTAAAACTGGGGATAAAACTGTTTCAAGGTTAAAGAAAACTACTTGTGAAAAACACTTGATAAATCCGCTGCAAGTTAGTTTATTTTAAACTCTGATTTGATAAAATCAGCTGAGTGAAATCAGAAGAGTGGTCAACTCTGCTGTTCAAAGCTTTGTGCTAGATCAGCTTAGTCTGCTTACTGTTCTCGATCAGCTTAGTCTGCTGAACAGAAAAGTTAGAGATTTTAAAAGGTAGAATTTTGAAGAGGTTTATTCACCCCCCCCTCTAAACCTCATCTGACCACTTGGGACCAACAAGTGGTATCAGAGCAGGTGGTTCATCTGAATCATCTGACTGATCAACGAGCTTGATCCTTAAGTGTTTTTCAAAGGTATTCAAAAGTTTTCAAAAGAGCATTTTTTTTGAAAAACAAAACCTTTTTGAAAAATGGATTGTATCAGCCTAGTTCCCCACATAGGCGGTATGAGCTTTGAGGACTGGAAAATACGCATGGAAATTTTCCTTGCTGCTTACAACGATAATATGTACAGATGCATAACAAAAGGTCCAATAAGGATTACCAAGACAATCAAAATTGATGGCGTAGATACTGTTGTTGATAAAGATGAAGACGAAATGACGCCTGAAGAAATCAAGTTGAAAAATCTTGATAAAGTTGGAATCTTCATCATGACTAAAGCCCTGGACAATGAAAGGTTTGACTATGTCAAACACTGTAAAACATCAAAAGAGATGTGGGACAAAGTCAGGGATATGAGTGAAGGAAACGAAGCCATCAAGGAACACAATCTAAGTGTTGCCATGGAGAAGTTTGATAACTTCAAAATGAAGCCTGGAGAAACCATTGAACAGATGAGTTCAAGGTTTACCAAAGTTCTAAACAACGTGTTAAAGCTGGGTAAGACATTCACAGACAAAGAGATCACTCTCAAAGTCCTGAAGGCGCTACCACCCAAGTTCAACATGAAGATCACAGCAATGGAAGAATCTAGGGATCTGGGGAAGATCTCTCTGACGGAGCTGTTTTCTGTACTCAAGGCGTACGAGTATAAAATGCCAAGGATGGGAATAGAAGAGACCTCAACTTCTGGCCCCACTGCTGCACTGGTTGCTGCAGAAAGAACAAGAAGATCGTCTGGAAAAAGCAGAGAAGTGGACTCATCTGATGAGGCCCCAGTACTGAGCAAAAAGGAGTATACTGCTGACGATGTTGCGTTGTTACTGAACGGGTTCAAAAAGTTCTACAAGAGAAAAATGAAGAACAAATATAACAATGCTTCTACTTCTAAACCTACCTCTAATTCTTATGACATTAAGGATGATTATAAATCCAAAATGATGTGCTATAATTGCAGGAAATTGGGACACTTCATCAAGGACTGCCCATATCCTAAAGCGGAGAAGTACACAGAGGAGGAAAAGAAACAAAGAAAAGAAAGAAGAGAGAAGAGATACCAAAAGAGCAAGGTGCTGTTGGCTGAAGCTGAAAAGATGGCAGCCATCCACTCATCAAACACAGAATCTGGCACTTCAAGTGATAACTCTGTTTTTGACGAAACACCTGCACTGCTGTGTCTCATGGCAAAGGAATCTGATGATTCTGACAATGAGGTAATACTCTCTGAAAGTGAGCTTGAACTGTTTAACTCATTTGAGCAAATGATGAACAACAAAGTAGATGTTGTTAATGAGCTTGCTAAGCTTAAGGACGAGATGATTCTGCTGAAAAAGCAAAATGCTAAACTGAAACTTAAGGTTGAAAAACCTGAAGAATCAGCCACGTATAAAAAGCTTTCGCATGAATGTGAATCTCTGAGAGCTGAATGTGAAATGTACAAGGGACAAATCAAAGAACTTGAAGCTAGAATATCTTTGCATAATAAGTCGTCTGTTCCTAAGTCGTCTGTTGTGACAATAGATAAACCAACTGAACAGAGTACTCCCTTAGTAAAAGAAAGTTTAGAACTGAACAAAGCTGAGAAATTTATATCTGCTGATAATAGTAATATTGTCTTGTATGTTCAGACTACTAAACCCATTTCACCTGAGATTGAGAAAAAGGAGATAAAAACTCCTAAGGCTAAGAAGGGTAAAAAGCCTGAAACTGAAAAACAGACTGGTAAAACCAAACAGCAGAGTAGTCTCAAGAAGTCTGCTGATAAGAGTAAAACCAATCAGACTAGTAAAGCTAAGTCGTCTGTTAAAGAGCAAGTAAAGAGCAGACCTAAGAAGCAAAGAAATTATAACAAAAATGCTTACTATGGAAATGAGTCTTATTATGTGCAACCTGCTTATCCATCATATTATGCTGCACCTCATTATCCACCTCATTTTGCTGCATATCCTGCTCATCAAACAATGCATGCCTACCCTGCTTATCATGCATCATATCCTGCTTATGAGCCTTATCATCATCATAATGATTATCAACATAATATGCCTGCTGATTATGATGTAAATGAAGTTGCTCATGCTCCTGCTAAGACTGCAAAGCCTAAGAAGCCTAAGACTTCAACATCTTGGGTTGTCAAAGGTGATACTAATCCACCAGGACCCTCTCAATAAAGGGTACCTAAAACAATTTTATTTTGTTTTGTAGGTTAGGATTAGGAGTAGGAGTAAAGTAGCGAAGAAATGGTACTTGGACAGTGGATGTTCAAGACACATGTGTGGAGACATACATGAACTGGCAGATGCTGTTGCTATAAATGGTCCAAGAGTTACTTTTGGAGACAGCAAAGAAGGCAAGGTTGTAGCTGTTGGAAAGCTTATCAAAGGAAACATAGAGATATCTGACGTCTCATATGTTAGTGGCCTGAAGTACAATCTGCTGAGCATAAGTCAATTTTGTGACAAAGGATTTTCCGTGGTGTTTTCATCAGATAAGTGTTATGTTGAACAAATTGGAACAAAGAAGGTTATTTTATCTGGAAGAAGACAAGGAAACATCTATGTAGTCGACTGGAATTCTGTGGACAAGAATTCAAATGTTTGCTTAGTGGCATCTACACCAAGTGAAATCAGTTGGCTTTGGCACAAAAGAATGAATCATTTGAATTTCAAGACCATCAACAGATTGATAAAGAATGATCTGGTAGAAGGAATTCCAAAGACAGTCATGAGCAAAGACAAGCTCTGTGATGCCTGTCAGAAGGGTAAACAAGTGAAGTCATCTTTCAAAAGCAAGAAGCACCAATCTTCAACCAGAATTTTGGAGCTATTGCATATGGATTTGTTTGGCCCTATTGATCCAATCAGCAATGGTGGGAAGAAATACTGCCTAGCTGTTGTGGATGATTTTTCAAGATTTACTTGGGTAATCTTCATGAAGAAGAAGAGTGAAACCAAGGAACATCTTACAAATCTGATGGAACTGATCCAGAATGAGAAGAGTCAAAGAATTTTGAAGATCAGATCAGATAGAGGGACTGAATTTACAAACTCTACTGTTGAAGAGTATTGTAACTCCAGAGGAATCAATCATGAGTACTCTGCTGCCAGAACCCCTCAACAAAATGGAGTTGCTGAAAGGAGAAACAGAACTCTAAAAGAAGCTACCAGGACAATGATAGCTGAAGCAAAGCTGCCCCAAAGATTCTGGGCAGAAGCTACAAATACAGCATGTTATACTCAGAACAGATGTATGATCAACAAAAGTCAAAACAAGACACCTTATGAGTTATGGAACAACAGAAAGCCTAATATACATTATCTTAGGATTTTTGGTTGTAAATGTTATGTTTTGAACAATGGGAAAAATCACCTTACTGCATTTGCAGAGAAGGCTGATGAAGCTGTTTTTGTAGGTTATTCTACTGTTAGTAAAGCTTATAGAGTGTTTAACAAAAGAACTTTACTTGTAGAAGAATCTATTCATGTAGTATTTGATGAACCAAGTCAATCATCTGAAAAGAATCAAAGTGCAAACCCTGAGATATCTGCTGACTTTCAGAAATTGAATGTGGAAAGAAAGGAAGAATATGTACCCATCATACTACCCAACTTATCTCAAGCTGTTAACTCAAGTGCTGTTCAAAATCAGTCTGCTGATTGTCTAACAGAGGAGTTGCAAACAGCTGACAGACCAGAGACTGTTCAACAGACCACAACTGTTCAACAGACTACTACTGAGACTCCAACAGTGGTGTTGCAAGATCAATCTAGAGGACAACATCCAGATTTGCAACCTGATCTCAGATGGCTCAGAGATCACCCACCAGAGTTAGTGATTGGTGATCCCTTGGACAGAGTGAGAACTCGAAGGTCAACTGCAAATGAAACAATGTTTGTAAGTTTTCTTTCACAAATTGAGCCTAAATTAATTGATGAAGCTCTTGGTGATTCTCACTGGATTGAAGCAATGCAAGAAGAGTTGAATCAATTTGAAAGGAATGAAGTCTGGTACTTAGTTCCCAGACCTACTCATCAAAGAGTAATTGGCACTAAGTGGGTTTTCAGAAATAAGATGAATGAAGATGGTATGGTTACCAGAAACAAAGCAAGGCTAGTTGCCAAAGGTTACTGCCAAGAAGAAGGCATTGATTTTGATGAGACATTCGCACCAGTTGCAAGGCTTGAAGCAATCAGATTGTTCCTAGCCTATGCTGCTCACAAGAACTTCACTGTTTATCAGATGGATGTGAAGTCTGCTTTTCTCAATGGAGAATTGCAAGAAGAAGTGTACGTTGAACAACCTCCTGGATTTGAAGTTTATCAACAAGGAGACAAGGTATATCGTCTGAAGAAAGCTCTCTATGGACTGAAACAGGCTCCAAGAGCATGGTATGATACTTTATCTGATTTTCTTTTAATTAAAGGATTTCGCAAAGGTAAAGTAGATAAAACCTTGTTTACTATTGAATGGGATAATCATATATTGTTGGTACAAATATATGTAGACGATATTATTTTTGGTTCAACTAACAAACAGATGTGTGAAAGATTCTCTAAGCTGATGCAGAACAAGTTTGAAATGAGCATGATGGGAGAATTAAATTACTTTCTTGGTTTACAAGTCAAACAGCTGCCTGATGGTATTTTTATTAATCAAGCAAAGTACACAAAAGATCTGTTTAAGAAATTTGGTATGGAAACTAGCTCATCTGTTACTGTTCCTATGTCTACTGGACTTCGTCTGGACAAGGATGAAGGTGGCAAATCAGTTGACATCACCAAATACAGAGGCATAATTGGGTCACTGTTATACTTAACAGCTAGCAGACCTGATATTATGTATTCTGTTGGGGTCTGTGCAAGATTTCAATCAGATCCTAAGGAATCTCATCTCTTAGCTGCTAAAAGAATACTAAAGTATCTCAAAGGCACTCAAGAATTGGGATTGTGGTACCCAAGGGAATCAGGATTTGAACTTATTGGATATTCAGATTCTGACCTTGCTGGCTGCAAAATTGATAGGAAGAGTACTACAGGTACTTGTCAATTTTTGGGCAGTCGTCTGATCTCATGGATGAGTAAGAAACAGACTTCAGTGTCCATATCTACTGCTGAAGCTGAATACATTGCTGCTGGAGCATGTTGTGCACAAATACTTTGGTTGAAACATCAACTAGAAGATTATAACTTGAAGATCAGTGGAATCCCCATCTACTGTGATAATACAAGTGCAATTTCACTTACTCAGAACACTACTAGTCATTCCAGGACTAAGCATATTGAGATCAAACATCACTTCATCAGAGACCATGTTGAAAAGGGAAATGTTATTATTGAGTATGTTCATACAGACAACCAGATTGCTGACATTTTTACCAAACCACTGAATGAAGTAAGATTCTCCACTCTAAGAGCGGATTTGGGCTTGTTAAAATTGGATTCATAAGCTGAGGGGGAACCTATCAGAAGACTGGGTTCAACAGCTTACTAATCTGACATCAACAAGTGTTACACTTCAAGAAGACTGACTCTCAACAGACTAGTTGACTGATGAATTCTTGAATTCAGGGGGAACGTGTAAGACTAGCGGTACCCTTGTTTTAAAGATGAAATCTTCAATGACAGTTAGTTGAAGTTGTTTCAATCAGAAGATTTGTTCTTAACTCTTGAAGATTTGAAGATTAATTATCTTGCTGGATTGACAAACAGCAAAGGAAGATCACTAGATATTGGCTTTCACTAGTGATATATTGTATCAGACAAGTCATAAATCAGATAAGTACTTTACTCATCTGTTTCTATTTATGTCTGCTTATATTTAAAGAGTTGTATTAAAAACGTTTTATCAAAAGCACGCTTTTATAAGTAACAGACAAGTGGCGTTTCAAATTCCCGCCTGTCTGACATATTAAATGCTATTTTGAAATCCGCGTATCTCGATCGCACGATCTGCTTTTACAGTAACTAATCTGACGGTTACCACTTTTCACGGAAACCGACAAGAATTAACATCTATAAATCCAGATCTGATCAGCTGACTGAGCTTTTACGCACCCTAAATATTTCAAAAGCATTCAGAGCATTTTTGCATCCATTCAACTGCAAATCTACTCTAGTCTTTCTTCAATCTCTTTCAGGAAAATGAGTTCTAAGGTTAATGCAAAGGAAGCTGCTGCTGAAGGTATGTTCTTGAACTACCTGACGTATCACGCGACTGGCACCCCGTTGATGAAAGAAATTCTGGAGAAATTCAAGGCGGCAACGCTGGTTAAATTCATGGAGGCCCATGAAGACATGATTTTCAAGGGCGAGGTCTTTGAATTTTATGGTTCCAAAGACGATGTTGACTTCGACAAACTGGAGATTAAAGCCAAAATTGGGGACAAAGCTATCTGCGTAACCCCAAAATTGCTGAATGAAATGTACGGACTTTCCATTGAAGGGTCTACTGACATCGCAAACCTAGCTGAACCTTTTGAGTCAGATTTCTGGAATCTGGTCTCAAAGAAGAATCAAGTGCTATCTGGAAGTATCAAAAAGAATCAGCTGAAGGACGAGTTTCAGCGAATGGCAGATTTGGTTGCCAAAGTCCTCGAGAACTGCACATTCTCCTTGGACAGTGTACCAATGAAGAGGTTTCATACTATGATAGCCATTTACTATGGGTTGAAGGTAAATTGGGCTAACTTCATCTGGTATGTGATTGCTGATCACAAAGTCCGTGGTTTGACTCTGCACAGGATTTTCATTAGTCATCTGCTGGTAAATTTGAGATGTGGTGTGACTAACGGAAAGGAAATTCATAAGGCTAAAGAATTGAAGATTTATGAACCAGTAAAATCTGGGAGATCAAAGGAGCCTGCGGTTGTGACAGAGTTGAAGCAAAAGAAAAGAAAGGCTTCTGAGCCAGAAAAGCCTGCTGATAAAGGCAAGAAAAGCAAGTCGACTGTTCAAACAGCAAAGCCCGCTGTTGAAGCCAGAACAGTTATCTCTAAAAGAAAGGATGCTGCTGATTTGATTGTTGATGAGACAGTCAAGGAAATCAACGAGATGTCTATTGGGACATCCTCTGACAAGACAATTTCAGCTGAGTTACCGGTTGAAAATGTGGCTAAAAGAACAAGAAGTGCTATGAAGGACACTGCCACTTCTACCGTTGCAAATCCACCTTTCACAAAAAGGACTGCCAGAAAGAAGCTGACACTTCTTGATGAAGATACTGAACTTTCTGAGTTAGCCAAAAGAAGTCCTCAATCTGCTGAGAGGCCTGCTGAATCAGTGAAGGAATCTGCTGAGAAGAAGTCAGCTGATCAAATGAAACAGATTCCTACACCAACAGCTGAGGTTGCCAAACCTCAAGAGGATCCTGAAGTGCAGATCCTCGAACCAATTGCTGCTGCACCGGTAGCAGTTGCTTTACCAGAAACAACAGCTGCGGCACCAGTTGTTGAGTCAAGAAATGCCAGAAAGAAGAGAACTGGCAAAGCAAAAGTATCAGCTTATCACAAGAAGAAGCGTGAGGAAGCTGAACAACGAAAACGTGATGATGCTGAGCTAAAGAGAGCTCTTGAAGCAAGTCAAAAGGAAGCTAATGTCAAGAACCTGACAGAAGCTGAACTGGCTGCCAAGGAAGAAGCTGAATTGGCAAAGGCCATAGAAGAGAGCAAAAAGGATGCGTATGGACCAAGGAGGTCTGGAGGCATCGTGATTGGAGAAAAGCCTAAGGAAGGTGACTTTGTGCTACCAAGGGCTGCACCAATCAAGAAGAAAAAGAAGGAAGTGAGGAGAGCAATAGAGATTGTCCAAGGTGACTCTACTGCCTTCAAAAAGTTTGAAGCTGAGTTGGAAAGACTAAACCAGCTGTTTCAATCAAAGACTACTTTTCTCCCAGAGAAGATCAGATACAATCAATGGAGAGAGTATAGATTGAACAAGTCTGAAGAAGAAATCCAAGCCTGGAAGGAGTTCGCTACAGAGGGACGTTGGGTTCTAAACTGGTTGCAAACATCCTCTGTTGTCAAGGCTTTGGACTCAGATTTTGTAAGGGATAGACTGCATGACTATGCAAGAGTTATTGTCAGTCAGGAGGCGACTACTATCAAAAATTCCATTTCAAAGAAGCCAAGTCCTACTGATGATAGAATTGATAGAGCAGTCAAGATTGTTGTTTTCACTACTCTGGAGAAATGGGTTGAAAGATCAAGGTTTGAACCAGGAACATCAAGTTCAACGCCCAGTCTGCCAAGCTTACAGCAAATCTGTTATGGCTCTGATATCAGTACTTATCAAGAGAAGCTGAAGATTAAACAGACTACATCACCCTTTGTACCAGCTGACTTGATTCGTCAGAAGACAATTGTGTCTACTGATGGTACTGAGATCATTCACATAGCTGATGAGCCAGCTAGTGAAGAACAAAAGAAAGACCAGAAGGCTGAAGAAATCAACTTGAATACATCAAAGAAGCTGCCTAAAATGGTCAAGGACTTCGTTCCTTTAGCTTTGGAGTGGAAAGCTGAAGAAAGTCCTGCTCTTCATGAAGCAACTGTTCAACAGGAGGAAGAACCTGCTGAACTTCCACAAGAAGAGGATCCTGCTGAATCATCACACTCTGCTCCTACTGCTGATTTGCATTCCTCACTGATGGAATCCATCCAGATGCTGATTGAGACTTCTATGAAGGAGATGGAGACAAGAAATCAGCTGATGATTAAGCAAATGCAGGAAGAAACTGCTAAAATGGTCAAGGATGCCATTGAAGACTTTCCTCTACCACCAGATAACTCCTTGATGTTAACTCAGAGCATATTGAATATGAGCAGAAGTCTTGAAGATGTGAAGGCTGATGTAGGTCATCTCCACACTACTCTTCAAAGGAATGAAGCTGACATCGCAAGAGTTATTAGAGTCATGACACAAGTTAGTGAAGCAGAAACTGAGAAGAACATTGCTTTAATGCAAGAGGTTACCAACATCACTGACAAAGCACAAACTGAACTGTCAACACTTCAGTTGAATGTTGACTGTCTGAATGACCATTCTGGTGAATTAAAAGCTAATCAACTTCGCATGGAAAATACTCTAAATCATCACTGTGCTGAGCAAAGAGTCATGGATTCAAACATCAAGAAGCTTTGTGCTGCTGTCAACATAACTCCTGATCAACTCAACCCTGCTGATGCTGACAAAAAGGGGGAAGAGGAATCAGCTAAGTTAGCTGTTGAGACTGCTGCAACTATTCAAGTACGAGACCAACGGGCTGCTGCTGGAAAGCCAAAAGAAGATGAAGTACTTGAAGAGGAAGCTGAAGATGGAGCTGATGATAAAGTAGAGCCCAAGGATGTAGCTAAAACTGACAAGGAGTTAGCTGCCTCTAAGTACTCTGCTGAAGAACAGCTAAATCCAGACGTTAAGTATAAGAGGATGGAAGACATCAGAAAAAGAATTGAAGCTGAAGAAAGGAGAGAAAAATTAAAAGGTCTTGCTGATGTTTTCTCAAGTGGTGAAGATGAAGAGAGCAGTGAAGAAGTTGATGAAGAGGAAGAGGAAGAAGAAGAAGATGAAGAAGCTGAGGACTAGACTAGTTAATAGACTAAGTCCATATGCTAAACTTTTGTAACAGCTTACTTCAGTTGTATTTTTTTTTCACTTAAGTCAATCTTTTTTCTTGTAACTTGCACTGTAATTTTCAAATCAATCTACAAAAAGTTCAAGCTTCCAACATATCATTTCTATCTCAGAAATTTTTGAGGACTCAACTTTAGTTTAGGTACAGGTACTTAGCTGGAGTTTTGTCATCATCAAAAAGGGGGAAATTGTTGGATGAAGATGAAGACTTTGAAGTGAAGGGAGGTTTTGATGATTTCCAAAGTCATCAGCTAAGTGGAAGCTTAGTACAAACCTTAGAAGATATTTGACTAAGGAAGAAGTTCATCAGACTAGTCAAATATGGTCCAGAAGACTACTGATCTGTTGCTGAAGAAGTAATCAGACTGGTGGACTATCAGCCGACTCAAATCAGATTAGTTCAAGTTTGGGATCAGCCGAGTATACATCAGACGAGTGACTTCGATCAGCAGAGTGGAAGTGGATCAGAAGTTATTGCAACGGTAATAAATGCACTTGGTGTAATAAATGCTGAAGAGGAAGGGTATTTATGACAAATGATTGAAGAGAAACCTCGTATCAGCTTGGTGCATTTAATGCGCATTTAATGCGAAGCGACAGAAAGTACAGCAGAGTGTACAGTGTTCAGTCGCAACAGCCGTTTCTGCAAAAAGGACCAATACTCGAGGATTTGACAGCTGCCGATCTCTCAACGGGCAGATTTTCAAATCTCCAAGTATAAATAGCTTAGTTCGTGAGTTGAAGAAGAAGAACAACACAGAGACAACACGCATTGAGAGCAAAAATCTGAAGCAAAATTCTTCTAAGTCTCAAACTCAAGAACAAAGCACTCATCAGCCTAGTCATCTGTTGACGAAGCAGAAAAGAGAGAAACCAGAATATACTTAAAAATCTGAGTGATTTTGTTTAGGATTGTGTTGTGAGAAGTAGATATCAACCTTTGTGAGCGATATCACTTCTGAGAATAGGAGTTTCTTTGTGATTTCCTATTGTGAACTTACGGCCACTTCATTTGTTGTTTGGCGTAAGAAGTGTATACTGTAATCTGTGTGATTTAGTATAACCCAAGATCTAAGTGACTTGGAAGAGTGGACTAAAGGACTTACATCCATATAACCACTATAAAAATCCTTTGTGTTTTTAACTTGCATTAATTTCTGCATATTTCAAAGAAGCATATTCAAAACACTTAAAGGTTAACTACTGAAAAGTTTTATAAAGGAGTTTATTTAAAACTGGGGATAAAACTGTTTCAAGGTTAAAGAAAACTACTTGTGAAAAACACTTGATAAATCCGCTGCAAGTTAGTTTATTTTAAACTCTGATTTGATAAAATCAGCTGAGTGAAATCAGAAGAGTGGTCAACTCTGCTGTTCAAAGCTTTGTGCTAGATCAGCTTAGTCTGCTTACTGTTCTCGATCAGCTTAGTCTGCTGAACAGAAAAGTTAGAGATTTTAAAAGGTAGAATTTTGAAGAGGTTTATTCCCCCCCCCCCCCCCCCTCTAAACCTCATCTGACCACTTGGGACCAACAGGTGTTAATTACGCATTGGGGATGCGTTTTTTCATGAGGATTAAAAACAAATCCCCTAAAAAGTTTGTAAGTGTCGTCTTCCTTCAGTCTAATCGTTGTAATAAGGGTTTGACTAATTGTGTTAAATTTTATGTGGTCTATTAAACCCACTGGAAGTGGGGAAGTTGTGAAGTTATTATATTTTTAGGAAAACCATTAATTTGAAATCACAATTTCCTACATTTAATTGGATATTAGTGTAGATTCTATTGTGTGAGGAACATCACTGGTGGGAATGTGTTTTCATACTGCACGTGTAAAGTTAGCTTTGTTTGACATACATTATATGAATAATCAACTATAGATAATGACAAAAGTGGAAGTTTTGTCATTACCTTCCCTTTATTACCAAAAATTTATTTACTGTATTGCCAATGGAATATGACTGGTTGATAAGGTTGGGGTTTCAAAATTTTATGTTCATTTGTATCCAGAAATGTTTGTCATACATATCAATTTCATTGCCTTTTTAAAGTAGATTTGAACTGATATTTTCAGTATGGTACATGTACTTATTTCCTAAATAGACCCTTTGAAAAATTTAATAAGTATGTGACTGTTTTGTACAATATAACCAGTAATGGGTGTGCATGTGGCCATCCCAAAAAGTGTGAAATTGCCTTTTTAAAAGAATCACTTTATTAGATTGTGTTGCATGTGCTGGTTTGATACTTCTATTTTTATTTTAATGTCTTAAAAAGTAAACATGAACATGTGCATTAATGGTGTCAGATGTGTTTCCACATTTACAGAAAAATCTAAATTTCTAAGGTTTCTGCAAAAATAGATTCAATTTTAGGCATTTATGCATTGGAGCATGCTATTTTTGGGTAAAGTTGCATGGTTTTGATTGGTAGATTTCTGCATGGCCTTGATTAATTTATTTCTACAATGGTGCTGAATCCAGCCCAATTATATTCTTGTTCAAATTAAATTCTTATTAAATGTGTTCTGATTCCTTTTGTTCCATTCAGGAAATTACTGAAGATTTCAAAGAGCATGCTATTCATGAATTGGTGGACGAAAAAAATGCAATGGTGAGGGTGCGAAACAGGATATATAGATGTAAAATTGTGCATGTACGAGATGCGGTGTACATAGCTGGAGGATCAATTGTACAACTTGCAAAGGACTTCAAGTTGTCTGATGGTGATGTGCTGTTTTTTGAGTACCTTGGCAATGCATACTTTGCATGTGTTGTATGCTGTGGTTACACATACATGGTGAAAAAAGCAGGAACTGGTTGTCAAGGAACGCCGGTTAGATTCTTTGTAGAGGCTACTTCACACCATGACCTGATAACTAAGAGTGGAATTTATATTTTCTATCTATGCTATAAATCATAATTTCTTAAAATTGTGGATTAATAAATTATGAACAATTAATGCAGGATTTTCCCGATCTTATGTTTTCTAATGTTAGTAAGGACTTCAACTCGTTCTTCAGAGTTCAAACAAGACGTGGATCATGGAGTATACAAGTTAAACTTGGTAACTCATGGAGCATGCTAGGAGGAAAATGTTGGGAATCTTTCTACAAAGCCCACGATCTGCGTAGCTCTTCACTGATTCAAATGGATTATCATGGAAGTGGGAACTTCACAGCTACTGTTTTCAAAATGCAATCAATGTGTGAACAATCTTTCAAGCTCAATGGAATGCTATTTGTGAAAGGTGATGTACCAAAATCCATCTGGGTGTGTATTACTTTATCACTATAGACCGAATATATATTCTCAAATCTAATTGCGTAGTTTTACCCAATGTATAGTTGAAGAAGGCTAAGATGGCTTCAATTGTATGTGCAATGGAGTGAGACCTGGTCGTGTATCGACTTCACTTCCACAGGCTTCGTGATGAGGATGAAGAGGATCCCGGATATATTGATGTGCTACAGTCTGGTTTTCCTTCAAGGACCCAGGAATTGGATGAACCTCATGGGGAGAATGCTGAAAATAATCACATGGATGAGTCTAATGGGGAGGATGCTGATGCTGGGATGGATGTTGAGCTTCCACTGCCCGAAGATGTACTGGAGAACTGGAGGATAACAACTGGAGTGAGAGAACTTTTTATGATATGCAAATCAATATTTAAGTAGTGGTGAATTTTTTTTTCTTTTTGTGCTTCTGGTACTTAAAAGAGCAAAATCTTCTTTTATTATGCATTTGTTATTACAGGTAAGTGATTCTGAGGACGACACAAGTTCGGATGATGGATATGATATTGCAAATTCAGTACTGCTTGATTTCTTCTCAAAACCCATGGTTAAACACAACATCCCTCGTTATTGTACATCTACTATGCCAAGAATGGTACATAATCTTTATTCAAAGTCTTACAATTGATAGTAGATTGGAATAATAGAATAAACTGACCTTTTTGTTTTGGCAGTACATTCCCACGGAGATATGGAGGACACTGGGCCTAGATAAAAAGAAGGTTGGAATACTTACTTATCCAGGATAAGGTAAAAGGACATGGAAAGTCGAGATCTGTTTATACAAAGACACTGCCGTAAAAAGAAAACGTGTTGCATTAGTTGGAGCCTGGGGCAGATTTGCAAATGTCATTGATCTAGAACTAGGCGATGAGGTTTATTTTGAAATTCGACAACCCAATGACAATCCAAATAAAGTGATCATCTTAGTTTACGTTGTGTCGTAGGTTTATGTTGTCCAAAGGGTATCGCCCTTTGAATTAATATTAGGTTTTGATTTAGTATGGGATGATGTAATTAATTTGGATAACATTTATGTTTTGGATGGTATGATTTGTAGTCCTCTCGGATAATATTTATGTTTTGAATATTTGGATTTTATGGGTACCATATTTTGGATATTTGTGATTAGGCATTAATATATTGTTCGGATGCATTTTGTATTGTGCATATCCATTAATAGGATGTTTTTCTTTACTGTATGAGTTATGGAATGGAAACCTGCAATATTTGTTGAATTGTTTAAATAATGGCTACTAGAACCAGAGTTCAAAATATTGAGTCTAACTTAAGGGTAGTTAATTTTGGAGATTTATTCTATTTGTGGTTTTATTATCCATCCAAATTAGGCTTTGTTATTATATTGGTATTGTTGATTTCAGTTTGCAATTAGCCTATAAAGTGCAAAATAAGTGGCCAATTTGTACACAATACCCCTTTTTTTTATAAGTTCCAATGATTTATAGGTAATAGTTGATTATTGCTATTTATGAATGCTATTTAAATTATTATTCTATATTTATATTTTATCATTGCACCACCATTATTTCACAAGGCTATTTGATCCCATAAATAGATATATTCCTACAATTTTACATATATAATTTGTAATATGTTAATTGGGAAATGATTGGTAATCAATTTCGGGTTTCAACTTACAATTTTTACGGTAAAATTGCAAAAATATATATAGCACAAGGCATCGGGACCCATCGATTACAGTTTTTTAATATTGATTTTTATTGATGCTACAAAATCGATATGATCTGAAATATTAGCTTATCTTAAAGTTTCAAGGTCATTAAAGATGAAGAGTCTTGTCTATTCTTGATTTTCAAGGTGAATAAAGATGAAGAGTCTTGTCCGTCCTAAAGTCTAAAAACAGTCTACTATTAACTAGCTTAACCTCATTCCAAAGAAAATGCAATATATCTAATTTATTGCAAGTCATTGATTTATTGGAATTAGTTCAAAAAAAGTTAAACTTTATGATGGAGTCGCAAATTTATGACAAAAGTTTTATAAAAAAAAAAAAAAACCGCCAAGTCATAAGGAACGTAAAACCGAACAAAGATTCATTAAAAACTCAAAACATTTATTCAACAGTGCAACCTATCATTATTATGTATCCTTAATCATGATGATTTCTTCTTTGATTTCCTCCAACCAACTCATTTTTTCGTTCTCTTCCAATATGGCCACAATCATATACTGGACTTGCGTTAGCCCTTCCACAAACAAATGTACTAATTTGTTTTCCACCTCATCTCTTAAAAGAAAAATTGGACACTTTTCAAATGTATATGGCTTTTTGGTCAAAATAATAATCATTTTGGTTGTAATTGTATTGCAGATCAGTCACAAAATACCCGAAGAAGGCTAGGTGTAAAGCTATATTCATGTGTGGAAAATAAGGCACAAAAAGGGTATGTTGGTTGGTAGTTTATGTGATTTAATAAGTTAATGTCCCAACTCATTTATCATCTTATTAATACTGTAAGTAAATTTGGTTATGCAGGCAGGAGTTTTCCCTATGTGTAGAAGATGGTAATTTATTGATCTCTCTTAGTGATTTTGACACTCTCGATATCAGTTTGAGTGATACATTGGATAGAATTATGGCCGAAGATATATTCCAATTGAGGGGACACGAAGGTAGTTCTATACAATTAGAGGGAAAAATTCATACCAAAGACGAACATGTCCCTTTAAATGAAGACAGAGACCTGGTCAATCTTGTTAAAATGTACACTGACATTGGGGAAATAATGGTGGAGATAAGATTTTGCCCAATATCAAAATGAACATTCATTCTATGAATTCAGTTTTTAGCGACTTTATATGTAGTGTTTTTTAATTCTTTATGTAGTATTTTTTAATTCAGGTGTTAACACTTTATGTAGTGTTTTTGAATTCAAGTGTTAACACTTTTTGTAATATTTTTGAATTTAATTGTTAACACTAGATTTAAATTGATATTTTTTACAATGGAAGAATGATCAATTCTTCATTTCATTCACGGTCAAGAAAAAATATACACTACCAATATCATTAATAATAAATTCCACTGATGAGTTAGGTTAACAATTATATACAATTTCCCGAAACATGATAAATTATTCCATAAAATAAAAGATCACATAAATGGGAAATTAATAGAGATATGGGTGGAATACATAACTTGGAACTTACACACCAACTGGTATAGTAAACGAGAAACACTAATAAAGAACGTAAAACCGAACAAAGATTCATTAAAAACTCAAAACATTTATTCAACTGTGCAACCTATCATTCAAATGTATCCTTAATCATGAGGATTTCTTCTTTGATTTCCTCCAACCAACTCATATTTTCGTTCTCTTCCAATATGGCAACAGTCATATACTGGGATTGCGCTAGACCTTCCATGAACAAATGTACTAATTTGTTTTTGATCTCATCTCTAAACTGAAAAATAGGACACTGTTCTCCATTCGTCTTCATGTACTTGAAGTACGGGGATAACCTTCAAAAAATTTAAATATTTCATGTTAATATCATTAAAGTAATCCCGATTATTTAATTACTTTAGATATTTACCTCAGTTTCACGGGACCAGAAACAAATGGCCTTAATTTATACTTCGCACTAAATTCATTGTTGGAGCATATGAAAAAATATCGATAACGTTGTTAGAAATGCTATTCTAAATTTATTAATAATATGAATTTGTATTATGTATTATATATATTCAAACTTACGGATGTTTGGGAGAGATGTTTGCCTTATGTGATGCTTCAATAAATTGCATAGCAATTTCAAATTTTTCGAAGACACAAACATGAAGAAAGTTGAAATACATAAAAAATTCTCCATTGGAGTACCTACCCACCAAGAGTTTAAGATAATTACCAAATTGGTTCTTTAGGCTTGTGATATATTGACTACGTTCGCAAGGGAATGTTCGATTGCAGCCGTCTTCCTCGACATGAGATTCCAAACAACAACCAGGTATTTCACAATTTTTTTTTTCAATTGAAGTGCCAATTTTGTCGGCCATAATAATAACAAAATGTGGAGGTTTTGCTACGAGAAAGGAAGAAGAAATGTTGATGTATGGTAAGGCTACATCATGATATTGATCAATATATATAGGGTCCATGATTTGTCTTCATGTTGTTATAATTTTTTTAACTAATGTCAATAGATTTGCTACGTGCTTTCATATTTATCCACAAATCACTTCAAGGATGATCCCGTGAACAAATCTACACACTATTTTATGTACATATGTAAAAAACAAAATAAACAAAATTATTTTTATTTTTTTTCCAAACAGTAAAAAACCCGTGAACATGGTTGGGTTGGTGAAAGATAATTATTGTAACTCAGATTTTTTGTAGTAAAATCACATTCCTCGTCCTTTTATGGACTGATTTTGGGGAAATTCTTATCCACACCGGGTTTGGCCGAACCCAAAGTAACTACAAGGCGAGTGTAATACACTTGCTTTGGGATTGGATGTAACTCCCAGGAGAGTGACCAATCACAAAGCAAGTGCAATACACTTACTATTTTTATGAAGTATTTTTTTTTGGAGAGTTTACTTTAATTTATTACCACTTACTATTTTGTTATTGTAAATCCAAAATAATCATATGAACAATACTACTTTTTCATAATTTTTAGTTTTAATTTGTTAACCTATTTAAAGTCTAGATTAGCTACATAAAGATCAATAATTGTTACTCAATACAAAATCGAACAAAACTTTTTCAAACAATAAACAAAAATAAAAAATACTTTATGCTTAATAAATTGTGTCGTAGGGGATAAATTAGGCTTAAATTATTAAATATAGGGTCCATGATTATTTGGTCAAATGAAGAACAAATGTTCATGTATGATATGGCTACATCATCATATTGGTCAATATATTTAGGGTTCTTGATTGGCCTCTCTATTTTTTTTTTAACTGATGTTTATAAATTATTACATTTAATTAAAGTTCTATCAATTTTGTCCACATAGAGCCTGTAATTTTGTCCATGAATGTTATATTAATATAACACGTTTACAAAAGCAGGTAGTCACAAGTGATTATGCATATGTTTAAGATGGAATCTCTAGCATATTTTGCATGTACACACCTTTAAATGCATTTTTACTATAATAGGGTTATTGCAATTTACCACAAATGGCCGAGATACACGACATCCCCTACTTCTAATATATATCACAAAATGAGTTCTAAGTTCTAACTACAAATTAACAATCCACATTAATCCGAAAATGAAGCAGACCCACATTAATCCGAAAATGAAGCAGACCCTCCCTATATATCGCAGAATTTGTTCTAACACCAAATCATAAATGAACACTAATGTCATAAAATATAACAGAAAATAAAGAACAGCAAATAGATTAATCATGATTATATATATATATATATATATATATATATATATATATAACAAAATAAGAAAATGTGTAGTGATTGAATATATCAATCACTACGATAACAAAAGGTTCCAACATCAATATTTAAACAAACATAATAAAATCCGATTAAAAACCAAAAACTTTCCATTTCAATCTTTCACCCCAGCAGTATCCCGAGCCGAACCTTCACCAACCTAGTCATCCACTTCATCAGACCCTTCATGAGGAGCTTCTCCAAGTTTCGGTGGTTTAACACGCCCAAAAATTGCAGTGAGCTCAACCCAATACCTCTCCCCGTTTTCCCTATACTTACGGGCCCAAAACCTAGTTTCAGAATGCTGTGTTACGTAACCATAAAAAACATTAGTATGGTAAAATTTAAATTAAAAAATAATGATTAAGTATGAATATACTACTACCTTAACAAGGATATCCCAAAGAGCTTCATCACGAACAACAAGTTTATTTTCCACCGGATCCCATTTAACAAATTTTGATTTCGGAGCTTGTTCCCAAACCCAATACCTGCCATGCAACTTGTGATATTCTCTGTCCACCATTTCCATAGTGTACGGTTTCCCAGTTCGATTAACAGGATCTGCAGTGATTGTGTGAAATACCTTGTCATTCTTCCAAGTAAAATGGATCCTTCCTGCTCCAGTTTCTTCCATCAGCTTGTCCAGGAAAAATTGGAGATCTTCCTCTACCCAGAATTCCATAATTCTAAAACAAATACGGATTAAATAAAAATAGTATATATATATATATATATATATATATATATATATATATATATATATATATATATATATATATATATATATATTATCACTATGGGTTTCAAAGATCACTTGTAAACGAATTCAATCATTTATTCTAACATGTAGAAAATTCAATCATTTAATTTTTATCGAAAAATAATCTTACCAACAATTATGTTAATTCTTTATGGTTGACTTAACAACAACACTTGAGTTCTTGATATTTTTGGAGTGAGTTTTTGGTTTGTTTTACTTCAAGTCGTGCTATGTATTTATGGATTTATTTATGAAGTGATGGGGAGATGCTTTAAATGCAGAATGGGAAGAGACGCAACCATTTAACATAAATAGGGATTAGGGGAAGAGACGCAACCATTGAATAGGGATTAGGGGATGATGATGGCTTTCACATTTCAAATAATTAATTGCTCCAAAATAGTTAAACACATTCATGAATTGGTAGTTGGCGTGATAATTATTCATTTCAAGTCTCTAGAAATATTTGCCGATTGCCAATTTTATTTTCACCAATATATATATATATATATATATATATATATATATATATATATATATATATATATATATATATAAATGTAGATTATGATTAGTTTTAATAAAAGTGTTTATCAATTGTTTTCCAAAGCATGTAATTTAATTAATAAAAATCACTTATATGAAGATGGAAATTGTTTTGATTGACATACGAAAAAATGGCCTCTGATTTTCAAGCTAACATTTTAAATTATCATATTATATACTATTACGACGTCCATAATTTATTCAAAAATAAAAGATAAATACTGTACAAAGCTAATCACGATTAGTAGTGTTATTTATTTTGTTATAAGAAAATCTGGCAAAAAACCTGTAACACTTGGTTGATACTGCATGATATTATTTCTATAAGACTCATATGTAATCTATCCTTCTATTAAAAAAAGATCTTAGATTAGTTACCATTAGCATTGAAAATTATAGCAATTACCCTAAATATCATGGCCGGTCCTAGACATTTGGGGTGCCTAGGCGAATTTCAAATTTGGGGCCCTTTGTTATAAAAAAATATAATCAATTTATTTTTTAAGGGCAAAAATATAAAAATATTGACATATTATTTTAGCTAACATATTATTTTTTAAATAGATAATTAAATAACAAAATTATTTAATTTTTAAAAGATTCAACCATGTATATATCATAATTGATTGCTTGATCATAATTTTTAATTGATTCAACCATGTATATATCATTCTTTTAAATATATCATAATTGATTGCTTGACTTTATTTTATTTCGTGACATTTTTAACTCTATTAATTATAAATTATTATGTATAGAAAAAGTTATACATCATATATAAAACTAAGAAAAATATACACATACATATAAAAATATGGATGGGACTAGACCAATTGTATTGTGGTCGAAACTATTTTTTGCAATGTAATAAATGAGAAAGTAATAAACAGAAAAATCCTATTATAAATAAAATAACCGTATAATAATTAAGAAAGAATATTTTTTTAAAAAAGTACTTATTATGTATGTAAGAAAGGCAGGCAAGAAATCATTAAGTCAAGTAAGGAAAGGGATTATTAAAAAAATAATTAAGAAAGGAAAATAAAAAAAAGATGAACAATTATTAAAAAATACAATTTATTATATTTAGTTTTTTAATTTGCTCCGGCCCAGATTTCCTAGCACTTGGGCCGGCCCTGCTAAATATATGTGTCTACCCTAATTGTTATGATGAAGCACATATGCAATTGGGTCGTTGCGATTAGTGGTTTGATGAAGCACATATACTTGTTTTTTTCGCAATATTTATTAAAATAAATTATGGGGAATTATCCAGAATTTTATCAATTATTTTGATAGTAAATTCTAATTTGTAAGATAAAATAATTAGCATCCATGTTTTAACATTTATAAGATGTTACAAACATTAAAAACAACAACTAAAGGCAAACTTGAAACATGTTAGGGACAAGGTGTTAATTGTAAGAACGTCACAAATGTGAGGCGAATTTTTGTAATACCAAATTTCCCCAAATTTTTTGTAATTATGCCTTACGTCATGGGGTATTCGTAATTTACCCTTACTTTATCAATAATTTGTAAAAGTGTAAAATATATATTTTCAGTTTCACATCAAACCAAGATATGTATCCCTTGCTGTTCCGTGTAATCTCGAAATTTATTTAGTGGAGCCAATCAATAACCATTACAATTTAACATTGGTAATTTCTAAAATTATGCCTAGTTTAATAGTTTAATGAAACAAGAAAACCAAAGTCAGGGTGGTAAATTACAAGCAGAACTTAGGAATATGCTCATACTACAACCGAATGTGAATCAACCAACTTAATATTCTTCCTTGAATTCATTTGCATTGCTTTTATGATCTCCATGCAAATTGGAGAAGATAAACATGAAAATGGTTCAAGGGAATCACAGTTTTGTTATATTATAGCAATAAACATCATTCAATTATTCTAGTCTCAAGACATCTTAAGAATAGTCTAATTGGGAGGAAATGGGAACTTCGGATGCATAAAGGGAAGACTTCTGGATGATGCCCCCTAACAGAAAAGAATTGTAGTATAAATTAGTAATTATCTAAAAATTATGCATATTATCCAATAAATAAATAAGACTTATTGTTTCTTGTTGCCTCAACAATGTTGTGTTCGGTCCAACTACATTTTCTCCACCAAAACTATTCATCCTAATTGCATGGGGACCCATTGCCTGGGGGTACATTGGCATCAAACCTGTGATTGGTGGTACATTAAACACAACATGCAAGCTTCTTTGGATATTAAAGATTGATTCAAATTGAGAGAATGTACCATATGACGCCGAATGGTGAAAACTGTTGAATTGCATTGAAGGTGGTCTGATTTCTTCTTAAATGAAATCTTCAAATTCGTTTGAATCTTCAACATTAGTGCTTTTCTCTTTAGGGGATGAAGACACCTTCTTCTTCTTTTTCTGTTTCTTCTTCTCACTGTGTTTCTTTTCTGCATCACCACTGCTCGGTTTTTGTAACACACAAGTAGTGGATTTATGCCCAGGAACACTACAAAAAAGTCAAACAAATGACAAATATACTGGCTGGAAAAATACATTGTATGGAATAGTTCTTCTAAAAATGCATTGAATAACATACCCACAAATCCCACACTTTTGTTTCCTTCCACCAGTAGCTCCCCTAGTTTTCTTATGGCAAGGATCAACTATGCTAGTAACCTTCTCAGTAGGTGGGTCATCAAATCCTGCAGCAGATGTACATGTGTCTTCCTTTTGAAAATTTTCAGACGGAGCACTACCACATTGGGATTGCATCATTAATTCGTCCTTGGCTATATCAGCTATATCCCTCATGCGCTTCAGGGAGCTGGAAAATACTTTTTCAGATTGAGATAACACGACAGACATCAGAAGAGCTTCTTTACTAATATACCAAATCTTTGTTGTTGTATGTCGTTAACACTTTTTGGCTCAAGAATTTTCTTTCTCAATACACTCCCCGTCTCCTTTAACCATCTACGTTTTACAATGCTGTCCGGGAATTTCTTCCATCTAAGGTACTTAAACGTTGATATAATGTGTCTACATGGTACACCCTCTGACTCAAGCTTAAAACAATCACATTCAAACTTTGAAATACTTGGATCAACTATCACAGTATGATTTGAAACCTCATTTTCCTTCTCCTCACTAAATACAAAGACATTATTTCCATCAATGTCTTTGCTCCGGCTTTCTCCCAAAATGCCTTGTTCATCCCTTATCTCCTTCCGGATAATGAAGTAGATCCTCAAGGTGTATAACCTAAGAGCTTGCTCATCAAAGGTCTTCAATGGACTATCTCTTACTTTTCGATTATCTAGCTCAGATTCCTTCTGCATGATTATGAAATCACTCCTAAGCCGTTCTAGTGTAAGCTCATAATGACTGATAAAATCAGTAATGGTCATTTTGTGGTCAACACTTAACTTAATCAAAACATTTACTGATTCAGCTCGTTGTGTGGTACTCATCATGCTCATAAATTGCTTACGAAAATTAGCTGTAGCCCACCTATCTCTGATTTCATAAGTAGCAACCACCCATTTGTGATTGGATAAATCACGCTTCTCAACAATATTAGACCAAGCAGACTCGAACTCTTCTACTGAGCACTTGCGATCAATCAAGGAACAAAACTCGTTGCAAAAACCTGAATTTTTAATATTTTTTCGAACATTACGGCATAAATGCCAACTGCATATCCTATGTCTTATACCGGGAAATTCAAAAACAATAGCAGCACGCATAGCTCCATCTTGATCCGTTAGAACGGCTTCAGGAATTTTTCCTCCCATCGACTCTAAAAAGGTTTGCAAAACCCATTTATAAGTTTCAATCGTTTCATCTTGAATAATGGATGCACCAAATATGCATGTACAACCATGGTTATTTACCCCAGAAAATATCACAAGGGGATACATATAGGTATTTGTCTTGTATGTACTATCAAAAACCAAGACATCGCCAAAAGCTTCGTACTCGAACCTCTCGAACCTCGATGAACCATCTGCCCAGAAAAGTCTAGTAAGTATGCCTTCTTCATCAACACAATATTTGTAAGATAGTCTATCATCTTTCTGATCCTTGAACTTTTTAATAACTGTGTTCACATCGCCTTTTCGAATTCTTTCAGCTCGTAGCTTATTTAGCCAATTGTATGCAGTCCTTCTTCTAAAAGAAAGTTTCCCGGCACCTCCACCCAATTGCTCCAAGTAATGTATCACATGGGATGGCTTAAATCCAATGTTGGTCATCAAACTGAGAGTAGCCTTGTCAGAGGAAGACATATAGCTGATCAAAAATACAAATCAACTAACAATTAATCAAAAATTTAACAAAAATATTATGTAAATTAATTCAATGTTAGTAAATAATTTACCTCTTCATACATCCATGTAACTCGTGATTGTGCTGACTAACAAAAGTAGAAACCATATATTTTCCAGAATTATTGTCTAACACAACACGGAAACTAGCTTTGCATCCACACCTAGTCAAAGGTTTAGCTTCTCGTAGAAGAGGTTCTTCTTTTGAACTGCGAAACCCATTTCGATTACAAACCCATACCCTGTTTTTTACTAGTTCTCCCTTCTTTTGAACACTACGTCTTCGAACATCAAAGCCTTCTGATTTTGCATAAGCATTGTAAAACTTTTCAGCATCATCAATGCTATCAAATATTAAACTGCTTATCAACTCCTCTTTCAAAATTAGTTTAAAAGAATCAATTGAATATGGTACTTCATCTTCACTATGCCCATTTCTATCATTTAAGTCATTCAAATGTCTAGAACAACATGGAACTCCATCTCGGCAATCCATTTCTAAAATTAAAATATACATGTAATGGAGATAGTTAGTATTCACATAGTGATAACTATATACTTCCCATATATGTAAGTTATCACATATTGACGACTTCGTATCAATTCCTTGTATAAATGGAAGTATAATTATCCCATGGGAAGAATCTATGAATTTAAAACACACAACTAAACACAAAGAATGGAATAATGAAGGTATATATATACGAAAAACAGAATAGGAAATTGCGGTCGTGCCAAACAAAATTACAATTTCTCCAAATATAACATATCCGCGGAGCCAACAAGACAAGACTACAATGTCTCCAAATATTAAACCAACCAATAAGTTGTTCTCACCTGGAAACCTTTATTTAAAACTGAAGAAACAGAAATCAAGTTCAAGGGGATGATATAAAAGATTCATCAAAATGCTTCAAATGAAGGAACCCTTAAAATTAAAAATTGCCCATCAATGTTTGCGGCATCAGTGAGAGGTTACCCAGATTAATCAAAATGCTCAAATGAAGGAATCCTTAAAATGAGAGATTGCCCATCAATGTTTGCGGCATCAGTGAGAAGTTGCAAATTGGGAAGGCAGAGAAGGGGAAATATGAGAGAGAAGGGGAAATATGAGAGAAATGGATATAATGGAGATGAAGAGAGAGATTTTAATTTAAGGGTATTTGGGTAATTTTAAATTATGACTGGTTACGTACACCCCATACACTTGAGAAGGAATTAAGGTGACCCTCAACAGCTGAGAGTCACCTTAGAGCGTCCCTTCAAACTTAGTGGCTAAGCATGATGACTAATCTTCTTGAGAGTTCTAGATGTTAAGGCTTTGATCTCATTGGTTGGCTTTGTTGACTAGAATGCAATTCTAGATAAGTCTTTTGTGTTGCAAACTTTGACTATAAATCATCAATGTATGATTTCTTCATGCTTAAGGTTCTTCATGCTTAAGGAATTATGAATTAATTTTAACACCCCCTCTTAATTCATAATTCGAACACCATTTCGAAATTGCTCTAACTTCTCTGAATTGATTGCTTTTGTAAAGCTATCTGCAAGTTGATCTTTAGTGTTCACAAACTCCAATTGAATTTCTTGATCTTGAACGAGACTTCTAATGTAGTGGTGTCGGAGTTCGATATGCTTTGTTCTGGCTTGAAAAACTGGATTCTTTGTCATCTCTATACTGGACATATTGTCACAAAATATTGTTGTAGGTGTATCTTGTCTTTGCTCAATGTCTGTCAGAAGTCTT
The DNA here is from genome assembly GCA_034814905.1 of Penstemon davidsonii. Taxonomy (NCBI): domain Eukaryota; kingdom Viridiplantae; phylum Streptophyta; class Magnoliopsida; order Lamiales; family Plantaginaceae; genus Penstemon; species Penstemon davidsonii. Next base: position 27,090 of record JAYDYQ010000175.1, read on the forward strand.
CTAAGCCAAATAGCTTCACGAGCTGCGTCTGTGGCAGCAATATTTTCTGCTTCTGCTGATGAGAGTGACACAGTCTTTTGCTTCTTTGATGCCCATGATATGATTTTTGAACCCAAACAAAATACATATCCAGCTGTACTTTTTCGATCATCAACTGATTCGGCCCAATCACTGTCGGTATATCCGATAAGTCTGTTTTATTTTTCTTTGACATATTTGATGCCAAAATCTCTCGTACCTTGAAGGTAACGTAGAATTCTTTTTGCTGTTGCATAATGCAATTTACTCGGGTCATGCATAAACCTCGAGATTAAGCTAACCGGATAGACAATGTCAGGTCTGGTGTGCGTGAGATAGATTAGAGAGCCTACTAAGCTTCTGTACATGTTTGTATCAACTTTTGCAGCACCATCATTTAGCGTCAACTTTTCATTTAGTGCCATCGGAGTAGATATGGGTTTGCAATTTATCATCTGGAACTTCTTCAATAAACTTTCAAGATATTTTTCCTGAGAGATAAATATTTCCCCTTTTGTTTGAAGAACTTGAATTCCAAGGAAATATTTCATTAGACCCAAATCAGTCATCTCATATTCTTGCATCATTGCCTTTTTGAATTCTTCTATCATCAATGGATTTGTACCTGTGTATATCAAATCGTCTACGTAAAGACAGATAATGAGAAAATCTTTTTCACCTTCTTTCTTCACGTATAATGACGGTTCACTTTGACTTCTTTGAAATCCAATTTTCTGAAAGTAATTATCAATCTTGTTGTTCCAGGCTCTTGGTGCTTGTTTTAGCCCATATAGTGCCTTTCTGAGACGATAAACTTTATCTTTTTTGCCTTGGACAATATAACCTTCAGGTTGTTCGACATAAACTTCTTCACTCAAATCTCCATTGAGAAATGCTGATTTGACATCCAATTGATAAACTGGAAGTTCCATTTGAGCAGCTAATGCTAGGACAATTCGTATTGTCTCCATTCGAGCAACTGATGCAAACGTTTCATTGAAATCAATTTCTGGTTGTTGAGAATAGCCTTTTGCTACTAGGCGTGCTTTGTGCTTTTGAATTGAACCATCTTCTTTGTACTTCGTTTTGTAGACCCACATACTCGGGTAGATCCACTAGTTCCCATGTGTTGTTCTTTTCGATGCTTGCTATTTCTTCATCCATAGCATTTGTCCAGATTTCTTTTTTCACAGCTTCTTCAAATGTATGTGGCTCACAAGCAAAAAATGCCACATCACATGATTCATAAATTTCTCTTAAACTTCGTACCTAAAGTACTGGACTCTTGAAATTGGACTCGAGTTTGGACTTGTCAGATCATTTTGATTTAATGATGAGCTAGGCAGATTCACATTATTTGTTTTTGTATCTTCTACATTTGTAGCGGCAATCCTTTGTGTCGTGGTTATTTTTTCTACATATTCGGTAAAATAAATCTGAATTTTGATTTGCATTTCTTTGGTTAGAGAAACCTCCTCTTCCTAGACCTCGTCCTCGGAAGTTTTGATTTCTTCCACGACCTCTGCCTCTTGATACTTTGGATGTGGAGGCCATATTCTTTTCTGATGGGCCATCTCCTTTTTTATTTTTCTGGTCTGCTAGATTAAGCTTTACTTGAAAAGCTTGTTCCAAACTGTGGTTTGAAAATCTGCTCATTCTTTTCTCTTGAGCTTCTAAAGATCCATGAGTTCGTCTAAAGAAAGTTTTGATAAATCTTTAGACTCTTCAATCGCAACAACTATGTGCTCAAATTTTACTGGCAAGCTTTGCAAGACTTTTTCTACAATTCTTTTGTCTTCGGCAGAATCACCATAGCCTCTAATTTGATTAACAATTGTAGAAACTCTAGAAAAAAATTCTTGCATAGTCTCTCTATTTTTCATGAGTAGATTATCAAATTCTCGCCATAAATTTTGCAGTTTCATGGAGATAATTTTTTCATAGCCACCAAATTATTTTTTCAAAATATCCCATGCATCTTTTGAAAATTTAAAACCATAATACGCGGATGTATAGATCGACTTAACCCTTGATGCATAAATGACAAGGCTCTCGCATCTTTGGTCTTGTTCTCTTTATGCTCCTTCTTTTTGGCTCCAGTCAACGCAGCTTCTTCCTCCGGAGTATATATTTCATACCCCTCTTCTACGATATCCCAAAGATCATGGAACTGGAATAACGTCTTCATAAGAACGCTCCATAACTCGTAGTCTTGACCAACAAAGATCGGAACACCTTGTTGGGAATATGTGAAGGCAAGCTCATTGCTATTGCTTGGATTCATTTTTCAATATATGTGAGGGGTTATCAGGCCAAGGGTAGCTCTGATACCACAATCTGTTGGGTGTTTGGGATATGAAAGGCTAAGAAAATATTTTTAGCAAGACAAAGTAGACTTATTATTTCATCAAGATAATAAGGCTACAATATTTTGAGGCTTTTTGCACTAAGCCTTCATACAAGAGAATAAATTTTCTTCTCAAGACTAACTTGCTGATTGATAGATTTTTTCTATATGTAAAATTCTACACACTACATACATATATATAGGCCTATGAACAAGCTTTCTACTCTACACTAGAAGCAACTACATTAATTTGTTGTATACATTAATTTAATTCAAACTTAGTGGCTAAGCATGATGACTAATCTTCTTGAGAGTTCTTCAATGTTAAGGCTTTGATCTCATTGGTTGGCTTTGTTGACTAGAATGCAATTCTAGATAAGTCTTTTGTGTTGCAAACTTTGACTATAAATCATCAAAGTATGATTTCTTCATGCTTAAGGTTCTTCATGCTTAAGGTTCTTCATGCTTAAGTAAGTTCATGCTTAAGGAATTATGAATTAATTTTAACACCAGAAAGGCAACTGAATTTATAAAAATATAATGGGAAACGGAAAATTAACTCAACAATTACCAGTCAGAATTAATCAATTTGTAAGAATCAACTACTCATGCTAAGTAATATGTAGGAGTTAATGGCAATTAACCTCCTGTAATTTGTAATGTTCAATTTACTTCCCTGTGATATGAAAAAAAACACTTTACCCTTTATAATTTTATAAAAGTTTTACACCATGTCACTGACATTTTTAAACTTAAAAAAAATAAAACAAATTGATAAAACTACCCTCTTATATATAGCACTTTACCTCCCTGTGTTATGATAAATATGACACTTTACCCCCTCTGTTATGATATATGTGACTATTTAACCCCCTGTGTTATAATAAATGTTGCATTTTACCCCCACTATGTTACAAAAATATTTTCCATGTACACTCTCAATTTAGGCAAGTGAATTACATTATCCGACAGAAGCAGTTAAATTTCTCTTTTAAATTTTTTACAGAGGGTATATTGAACATTATGCATTTCACATGGCGTAAATTGGCATTAACTCTAATTCGAGAGTATTACATTTAAATGTATTACACATCTTCGGAAAATTGATCGTGAATAGATCAATAGAACACCTTTGTTGTGAAGCCGAAGTTCACTCTTTTGTGTTTATTTGAAAATTGGTATACCTTAACAGGCTAATACAATCTTCAAAAAGCCATGTGAAAATGCAAGCGGCATAGCTGTTACAATTTATAGTACTGCATGCATTCTAGCAAAAAACAAAGTTCAAGTACATGGCACAAGGTCTTAATATCAAACATTCAAACCAAAATATTCGAAATTCAGGAATTTAATGACAGAAATTCGTTTACACTAGCTTCTCACTAATATTAAATCAATCTTAACAGCAGCATCAGCTTTGGAGCTCGGTCTGAATTCAATTTAATAAACTGAAAGTAATTTAATATATGTAAAAGTATCTGATTACTCGAACTTTACTTCTATACGACTTAATTAAGATTATTCGAACTAGATTTATTTGAGAATCAAGACAAGTTCAAACACATCTTAATTTTGATAGGAAAATCAAATCAAGCTTGAATAATATATGTTTGTACTGAATTTATGTATTTTTCACCCCAGTAATATTAAAAAGACAGCATCTTTTATAAAAGATGGATACACGAAACCAATAACAGCACTGTCCAAAATGCTAAATATTGGGTGGGGGGAGAAGATACCTGTGGGACTGAGGATCAGGCCATATCATAGTAGTTTATGATGATGTTTTCTAATAATAAATTTGAAATTCGAAGAACAAATACCTCCATTTTGGAGCTTTCTTTCCAAATTTTTTACTTTTTTCATTTGCTTGTTTTATATACAAGCCTTTTTTATTTTTATCAACATAGGACTAAAGGATAAGATACCACTGAATATACAAATGAATACCTGATATTATATCAACTTCAGTGTTTCTGATATAATTCTGTTAAAGACTGATAGAGTGCAGAAGCTGTTGGGTGTTTGGGATATGAAAGGCTAAGAAAATAATTTTAGCAAGACAAAGTAGACTTATTATTTCATCAAGATAATAAGGCTACAATATTTTGAGGCTTTTTGCACTGAGCCTTCATACAAGAGAATAAATTTTCTTCTCAAAACTAACTTGCTAATTGATGGATTTTTTCTATATATATGTAAAATTCTACACACTACATACATATATATATAGGCCTATGAACAACCTTTCTACTCTACACCAGAAGCAACTAGATTAATTTGTTGGATACATTAATTTAATTCAAACTTAGTGGCTAAGCATGCATGACTAAGCTTCTTGAGAGTTCTTCAATGATAAGTCTTTGATCTCATTGGTTGGCTTTGGATGACTAGAATGTAATTCTAGATAAGTTTGTGTTGCAAACTTTGACTATAATTCATCCAAGTATGAATTCTTCATGCTTAAGGAACTTCGTGGTTAAGTAATTATGAATTAATTTTAACACCCCCTCTTAATTCATAATTCGAACACCATTTCGAAATTGCTCTAACTTCTCTGAATTGACTGCTTTTGTAAAGCTATCTGCAAGTTGATCTTTAGTGTTCACAAACTCCAATTGAATTTCTTGATCTTGAACGAGACTTCTAATGTAGTGGTGTCGAAGTTCGATATGCTTTGTTCTGGCTTGAAAAAATGGATTCTTTGTCATCTCTATACTGGACATATTGTCACAAAATATTGTTGTAGGTGTATCTTGTCTTTGCTCAATGTCTGTCAGAAGTCTTCTAAGCCAAATAGCTTCACGAGCTGCGTCTGTGGCAGCAATATATTCTGCTTCTGCTGATGAGAGTGACACAGTCTTTTGCTTCTTTGATGCCCATGATATGATTTTTGAACCCAAACAAAATACATATCCAGCTGTACTTTTTCGATCATCAACTGATCCGGCCCAATCACTGTCGGTATATCCGATAAGTCTGTTTTATTTTTCTTTGACATATTTGATGCCAAAATCTCTCGTACCTTGAAGGTAACGTAGAATTCTTTTTGCTGTTGCATAATGCAATTTACTCGGGTCATGCATAAACCTCGAGATTAAGCTAACCGGATAGACAATGTCAGGTCTGGTGTGCGTGAGATAGATTAGAGAGCCTACTAAGCTTTTGTACATGTTTGTATCAACTTTTGCAGCACCATCATTTAGCGTCAACTTTTCATTTAGTGCCATCGGAGTAGATATGGGTTTGCAATTTATCATCTGGAACTTCTTCAATAAACTTTCAAGATAATTTTCTTGAGAGATAAATATTTCCCCTTTGGTTTGACGAACTTGAATTCCAAGGAAATATTTCATTAGACCCAAATCAGTCATCTCATATTCTTGCATCATTGCCTTTTTGAATTCTTCTATCATCAATGGATTTGTACCTGTGTATATCAAATCGTCTACGTAAAGACAGATAATGAGAAAATCTTTTTCACCTTCTTTCTTCACGTATAATGACGGTTCACTTTGACTTCTTTGAAATCCAATTTTCTGAAAGTAATTATCAATCTTGTTGTTCCAGGCTCTTGGTGCTTGTTTTAGCCCATATAGTGCCTTTCTGAGGCAATAAACTTTATCTTCTTTGCCTTGGACAATATAACCTTCATGTTCTTCGACATAAACTTCTTCACTCAAATCTCCATTGAGAAATGCTGATTTGACATCCAATTGATAAACTGAAAGTTCCATTTGAGCAGCTAATGCTAGGACAATTCGTATTGTCTGCATTCGAGCAACTGGTGCAAATGTTTCATTGAAATCAATTCCTGGTTGTTGAGAATAGCCTTTTGCTACTAGGCGTGCTTTGTGCTTTTGAATTGAACCATCTTCTTTGTACTTCGTTTTGTAGACCCACTTTAGTCCAATTATACTTTTATTCTCCGGTAGATCCACTAGTTCCCATGTTTTGTTCTTTTCGATGCTTGCTATTTCTTCATCCATAGCATTTGTCCAGATTTCTTCTTTCACAGCTTCTTCAAAAGTATGTGGCTCACAAGCAAAAAATGCCACATCACATGATTCATAAATTTCTCTTAAACTTCGTACCTTACGTACTGGACTTTCTGATTCTGGATAGAATTCCTCATATGGTCCTGGAGAACTTGAACTTGGACTTGAAATTGGACTCGAGTTTGGACTTGTCAGATCATTTTGATTTAATGATGAGCTAGGCAGATTCACATTATTTGTTTTTGTATTTTCTCCCCAATTCCATGATTGTTTCTCATTGAAGATAACATCTCGAGATATAATAAGCTTATTTGTGTTTGGGTTTAGTAAACGATATCCCTTGGATTCGTCACTATAACCAACAAATATAAGCTTTTCTCCTTTATCATCAAACTTTTCTCGCTTCTCTTTAGGAATATGAGAATAAGCTAAAACTTTGAGATTGTTTACCTGTGGCTTTCTCCGATGCCATGCTTCATAGGGAGTCTTATTTGGAACTGCCTTTGTTGGTGAACGGTTTAAAATATAGACTGCTGTAAGTACAGCTTCTGCCCAAAAACTTTTTGGAAGTCCTTTTTCAGCCATCATGCTTCTTGCCATTTCAACGATTGTGCGATTTTTTCGCTCTGCAACTCCATTTTGTTGTGGAGTATATCGCACTGTTAGTTGTCTCTGGATTCCTTTTTCTTTGCAATAATTTAAGAAGGCTTTTCTAATAAATTCTCCTCCTCGGTCTGTTCTGAGAGTCTTTATTTTTCTGCCACTTTGATTTTCAACATTCGCTTTGAACTCCAGAAATTTTGGAAATGCTTCTGATTTTTGCTTCAAAATATAAACCCACATCATTCTGCTATAATCATCCACGAACAATAGAAAATATCTATTATCGTTAAGAGATGGAGTTCGAGTTGGGCCACAAATAACTGCATGTATTAGTTCAAGAGGAGCTTTGGCTCTGTAGGATGTCTTTGGAAATGGTAGGCGATGCATTTTGCCATAAATACATCCTTCGCATGTTGTGTCTCGATCTGGAATATTTGGAAGACCAAAAACCATATTTTTTCTTTTTAATAGATTGAGACCTTTGTAATTCAAATGTCCATACCTCAGATGCCATAGGTTATGATCTTCTTCTGTTGTGCTCTGGAGAATAATTTTCTCGATCAATGGCAGATTAAGAGGAAAAATATTATTTGAGCTCATCTTTATTTTTGCCATTGTGAGATTCTTCTGCTTATCAATAATGACACAATGATCATTATTAAACTCCACTTTATAATTCTTCTCTAGTAGTTGACCCACACTTAACAGATTTTGAGTCAAATTTGGAACGTAAAAAACATCTTTGATAAAATTTGTTTGTCCTTTCTTTGTCTGGACTGCTATTGTTCCTTTCCCAGCGATTTTATGTTCCTTGCCATCTCCAAGTTTTACTTCAGATGAATAAGTCTCATCAAGCTCCACAAACATTTTCTTATTTCCACACATATGATTACTGCAATTGTTGAGAATTCAAGCATGAATAAAATAACTGATTGGTATCTTTTTCTTCTGTATAATTGGCCTCATTTTTCTCACCATCATCTCTATGCCAACAGTCTCTTTCTGAATGATTGGCGTTTCTGCATCTTTTACATTTGTAACGGCAATCCTTTGTGTCGTGGTTATTTTTCCTACATATTCGGCAAAATAAATCTGAATTTTGATTTGCATTTCTTTGGTTAGAGAAACCTCCTCTTCCTAGACCTCGTCCTCGGAAGTTTTGATTTCTTCCACGACCCTCTTGATACTCTGGATGTGGAGCCCATATTCTTTTCTGATTGGCCACCTCCTTTTTTATTTTTCTGGTCTGCTAGATTAAGCTTTACTTGAAAAGCTTGTTCCAAACTGTGGTTTGAAAATCTGCTCATTCTTTTCTCATGAGCTTCTAAAGATCCCATGAGTTCGTCTAAAGAAAGTGTGGATAAATCTTTGGTCTTGTTCTCTTTATGCTCCTTCTTTTTGGCTCCAGTCAACGCAGCTTCTTCCTCCGGAGTATATTTTTCATACCCCTCTTCTACGATATCCCAAAGATCATGGGACTGGAATAACGTCTTCATAAGAACGCTCCATAACTCGTAGTCTTGACCAACAAAGATCGGAACACCTTGTTGGGAATATATGAAAGCAAGCTCATTGCTATTGCTTGGATTCATTTTTTTTTTAGTATATGTGAGGGTTTATCAGGCCAAGGGTGGCTCTGATACCACAATCTGTTGGGTGTTTGGGATATGAAAGGCTAAGAAAATAATTTTAGCAAGACAAAGTAGACTTATTATTTCATCAAGATAATAAGGCTACAATATTTTGAGGCTTTTTGCATTGAGCCTTCATACAAGAGAATAAATTTTCTTCTCAAAACTAACTTGCTAATTGATGGATTTTTTCTATATGTAAAATTCTACACACTACATACATATATATATATAGGCCTATGAACAACCTTTCTACTCTACACTAGAAGCAACTAGATTAATTTGTTGGATACGTTAATTCAATTCAAACTTAGTGGCTAAGCATGCATGACTAAGCTTCTTGAGAGTTCTTCAATGATAAGTCTTTGATCTCATTGGTTGGCTTTGGATGACTAGAATGTAATTCTAGATAATTTTGTGTTGCAAACTTTGACTATAATTCATCCAAGTATGAATTCTTCATGCTTAAGGAACTTCATGGTTAAGTAATTATGAATTAATTTTAACAGAAGCAGCGGGAGGCTGTGGAATCGGACCAAGAAGAATCTCGGTAGCGGAGATAGATGGATTTCCATAGAACTTTGAATTTTCTTGTGTACTTGTGGTCACAATATTTCCTTGAAGAGAGCAACCAACAAATGATAATGGTACAAATAATGAGACCCCTATGTTATGCCTAATTATAAAAAATAAAAAAACCATGTGTTCCCCATGCTAATTTTATTAGGAAAAATCCCCCTCCCAAACCGACAATTATACCCCCACTAAATGATGGAAAAACAACCATATTCACCTAAAAAATTGGCTACAATCCCTCCCTATGATTTATAAAGGAATTTTTCAAATGAGTTTTTTTGCTAATAAAAAAAGAACACAGGGGTGGTTTTGCTATTTAAAATAATACGGGGGTTTTCAATAATTAGACAAAACACAAGGGGTATTTTTGCATTTAGCTCGATAAATAAAATGTGACATTCAATGCAAAAATATATTATATACCTTTACTGCAACTGTATGTGTAGCAAGCAGCATAACCGCCATCTCCAGCTCGTAAATCAGCTTCAGCAGCCCTTCCAACTATACCAACAGCAGCACTTAAACCTGCTCCAATTGACAAATGAACATTCCCACCAAATGCATGTCTTAATAGCAGAATTTGTACTCAACTATTATATAATCAGCCACTTCCCCACCTCCCTGTAAAACCAATAGCACCTTCATCCCAATTTATTATTAATTTTTCTTTTGTGGGGGGGGTGGGGGGGTGGGTTGTGGAGGGGTTAATAACTAGGCAATGTACTTCTAGACAAGAAACCAAGCATTAATTAGGACTCAAATGATCAAAGTAATAGCTAAGAGTGAAATGCGAAAATACCCCTTATGCTTGCCTAATTAGCAAAAAAAAAAAACTGTGTTATTTTTATTAGCGAAACCCTGATGTGTTATTTTTTATTTGCGAAAAACCCCTCCCAAGCTGGAATACATATTTTGCCAGAAAAATGACAATTATACCCTCACCCAAAAATGCAAAACACTCCCACCCAAAAATGCAAAAACACTCCTATTCACCTAAAAATATTGGCAATAATCCGCCTGTTAACTTTTAAAATTGGCAATAACCCCTTGTTCACTTAAAAAATTGGCAATAACTTCTCTATTGACTTATGAAGGAATTTCAAATGGGGGTTTTGGCTAATAGAAAAAGAACAAATGGGGTTTTGCTATTAAAAATAACAAATGGGGTGGCAATAACCCCCTTGTTCACTTAAAAAATTGGCAATAACTTATCTATTGACTTATGAAGGAATTTCAAATGGGGGTTTTGGCAAATAGAAAAAGAACAAATAGGGTTATGCTAATAAAAATAACACGTGGGTTCTTTTGCCAATTAGGCAAAGCATAGGATATATTTTTGCATTTAGATCTAATAGCTAATAGTGTAAACTATTCCAAATACCACATGACAATCAAAATCAGGAAATGAAAATCACAGTGTGTAGAAGAAATAGTAGAACAAACTTTTGCAATAAAAAACTCAAAATATTTTGAAATAGGATTTTGTTTTTGCTTCAATATCCTATAAAGACAAGTCAAAGAGCAAAAACAAAAAATGCCAATTATCTAAAGAATTAGAAGATAAGAGCGTGCAATAAACTGATATCCAAATATAATCCTCCTAAACTGATTAAGCACAAATTTGAAGTACATGACATCTGTTAGAAATTGGAGAGCATAAACACCACTCAAGAGAATAGTGGAGGAAAATATGAGAGTTTATTGATTTCTCAACTTGACTTCTTGCAAATGGGAAGAATACATGGGTATTTATAGGAAAATCCTAACACTCATCTAATCTAGTACATGTACCAATATTTAATTACATTCTTCCCCTTTTCTAAATACATGCACAAAGTAAATACATGAACTAAAGTTATACATGCATTTATCTAATTCATGAATGGAAGATTCCAAGATTTATCTAGACACTTTAAAATGCATGTACTAACTTATCTATAAATATAGTTTATTTCTTCAACAACATCTACTAAATTAATTACCTATGCTACCCAGCCAATACCGAATGATGCAATGGCAGAAGGTGGGGACCACGATCCATCTTCTCTACGAGAAACCACTAAACCTGTCCCTATACTGTATGTAACCATCAAGACAACTTTAGCGACAGTTAAGATTGCAAGGCCCTTAGCTTGCTTAAGAATTGCCCCTGGTATATATGGACTTCTCAGGTGTCAAAGATCCAACCTACAATAATGATGTAGTATAATCCCAACCACATGACTACTATATTCATTATAAAATATCTCGTAATTGCAATGAATGGGAACAAAGGACCATCATTTGATTCCCAAGAGTGAAATGCAAAAAAAAACCTCCCATATCAAAACGACAATTACCTCCCTGTGGTTTATGAAGGAATTCCACACAGGGTTTTTGGCTAAGAGAAAAAGAACAAAAGGGATTTTTTGCTAATAAAAAAAGAACCTACGGGGGTTTTGCTAACTAGGCAAAGGACAGGGGATATTTTTTCATTTAGCTCGATTCCCGACTTTGATTAGGTCAAACAAGGCATATCAAAATTGTATAGCCTCGTATATTGTTTCATATAATAATAATAGAGAGACTAAATGACTCAAAATTTATGTAGATAGCTGCAAGGAAGAAAAAGCATACCCTAGTACTATAACCTTGAATGGTGTTTGTTGCTTTATATATTTCATATTCCATAGATTGGCCCCACGGAAAATTAAGCCAAGATCTCAGTGTACTAAGGTCCGTCAAATCATGGGTAGGCGACTGTGAAGCACGGCTAACTTGATTCATTAAGCATGTCTGCACAGCCTCTAACCGCACACAGCATACATCACAAACGCGTTGTGGATCCCGGGCTCAAAACTTTGACGGCAAAAGGCTCCTTCCCCTTGAACAACTACTGCAGAAAATTCCACCACAAAATCTGCAATGGTGTCTAGAACACATGATAGGATGAAAGCGTACATTGCACAGCATGCATGCAGAAGCAGCACTATCTGGCAACCATTTTGGAGGCTCCGTTTCAAGAATGTCCTTCATTTCACCGAAATTTGCGTCTGAAAGAGTTTGAGCCATCTCTTTCCAAGCTTGCTCTAAAAGGTGGCTTGACATCCAAGAAATGTCGCCAGAAGAAAGAGAAGTTATTTTCCCTTTGGCTGCTAACAACATGTTGAGAACGATATCCCACATTGTCATCTCCTTATCTTCTCCAATACACTCGTTATAACCCATGTCATTATCAGGCAAGTAGCCTCCATTTAAATAGAAACCTCTGTTCCATTCTAAATGTTCGGTTTCTGGAAGTGGTGGAACAGAAACAGGTATCCAAGCAACTGTTTCTTCAGAAAGTGGAGCGTCATAAGAAAAATATTTACTTGAATTTACATGTTTTTTCTGCTCAACCAACCCATTTAGATCCAATTTTTCATCTCTCTTGAATGAATTTTCAATGGGCTTGAGATTATCTGTTGATCCAAAGTCACAATCCTCCACATGTTGATCAAAACCTTCATAAACCTTTTCCAACAATAATCAAATAAAAAAATCAGCTTTTTAACACTCTATCAAGAAGAAAAAGGAACAATAATTGCATCGTGAAACTGCTTCGTACATCCCACTTATTTTGCATTAAAATATTTCATTTATCTGGTCATGTACAATTCTTAGATGCTTTAGAAGCATAATATATACTAACAATTCAAATCTCATTAAAAACCTTCAGTAAAGTGACAAGCTTCAAAAGGCTGCAGATGGAAATATAGTTCATATTTGTTGTTTCAATTAGTTATGTTTCAGGTTCATATGTACTACAAATTCTTCTCATTTTGGTAACCATGAACTTCAGCTAGCCCCTTAATCACATAATTTGATCCTTGAACCAAAATGCCTTAATTGAGGTATCAAGTTATAGCATTTTATTGGCATAAACAATAGAATATGATAAATTTTCTCGCAAACCCCCGTTTGGGTTTCATAAAAGCATTTCTTCTATCCATTTTAATTCCTTCAAAATTCCTGAAACTTAGCTATGAATGTTTTTTCTCATACCAACCGCCTCAAACTCAAAGCTTATACAGTCGAATTCTTAAACCAGGTTCGGCAACATATTCCACAGCACTAAGAGAAATATAGTAATTCAATTTTTTATTAGTCTAAAACTTGCCTTTGGTGTACAATAACTCATGGAACAGGCTCATTAAAATTCAAAAGAAGCCTAGCAGATATTTCCATATTCATATCCTTTTAATAATGACATACATTTCCAATTCCGGCTTCTCTTAATGCATCACAGTTCTAACAAAAGAATAAAGGGTGATTTACGACCAGACCCCTTGAGGTTTATTCATTTTACAAGGAGCCCTGACGTTTCAAAACTTACAAGGAGACTCCCTCTAGTTTAGATTATGTATCAAAACACCCTTTACCGATTCAACAATCCTTACAAACACACCCCTACAAGTTGTGAAAATGTTTACAAAAAACCCCCTGTAGGGGGTGTCCTTGTAATTTTTAAAATCACAGGGAGTTTTTTGTAATTATGATAAAACTCAAGGTTGTCACCCAAGAATAAATTTCATTTAGGAATCTTTCAAGTTACAAGGAATTCTACATAAGCAATTAAAAAAACTACAAAGAAACCAACTAGTTCCAAATAAACACCATACATAAAATTAAGCAACAATTATCGGAAGAAAAAGAAAAAAAAAATGTTTTTTCTTAAGTTTTACCCTGGGCGAGCAAATTTTGGGGTCGTATTTAATTTCAGGTACCGTACATTGCCATCAGGAGACAATCTCTTGGGCGGCTCCTCCATGATTACTGATTAGTTGCTACGGTCCATTCAAATATCAAGGGTATATGGGTCATTATACAATTGGGAATGGCATTACGTTTCTTTTATGCAAAAGCGCGTCTTCAAGTTAGTTGGGAATCTGTTAAATAACCAGGGGGGTATTTGCAAAAGATTCATTCAGCAAATATTATGCTTTGTGTTGCATTCAGTCCCTCTCTTTTCTCAAAATATCTCTGCGTGTAATTTCTCCTTTAGTGTGTGTTCTTCGTGTAGCTTTGTTCAGTTCCAATTCTCTTAATTTGGAGCTTAGAAGTTGCATTGTAATTGTTCCAGTTCATAAATACAAGTGCATTGTTGTTGTTGTTCAATTAATTAGATTCAATTTCCCAAAAATTTGTCATTCAATTGATCGCGACTGCTTCAGTGGTATCTAGAGCCTTAGATCCCTACGTAATGGCTCCAGAAATGAGATCGACGGATTTGCAGAGAGAGGTGGACCAGATGAAAGAAATGATGAGGTTAATGATGGAATCAGTGAACGAGTTAAAGGCAAATATGGTGACGGATCGGACCAGTTCACAGAGAGGAGATAAGGGGGTGAATGAATCACCCCGAGGTAATAACAATTCTTCGAATCCTCAGTTTAATATGAGATATCCTAGAATTGAATTACCTAAGTTTTATGGGGATAATCTTAAAGATTGGTTGTACAAATGCGAACAATTCTTTGAAGTTGATGAAACAGTGGATGAGATGAAGGTGAGAGTGGCCGGAATTCACATGGAAGGAAAGGCACTCCACTGGCATCAATCGTATGTGAAATGTAGAAGAAATAATGTACATTGGGAGGAATATGTGGGGGCTTTAAATCAGAGGTTTAGTTCAGTTCTATATGAGGATCCAATGAGTGATCTTAAAAAACTCAAACAGGGGCAATCTGTACAAACCTATATGGAGATGTTTGATGAGCTTTTAAATAGAGTAGATATACCAGAAGAATATGCGGTTAGTCTCTTTCTCACAGGATTGAAAGATGAGAATGAACTTCCAATTAGGATGTTTAATCCAAAAACAATACAAAAAGCTTACAATTTAGCAAGGTTACAAGAGCAAACAAATATCACTATGGTTAAAAGAACCCCTACTATGAGTTTTAACAATAGAAGGACACCTTTACTTCCTACACCAACTACTAAATCAAGTACTTCATCAAATACTTCATTCAATCAGGCTAACAAGGGGTCTAGAAGTTTGTCAATAGCAGAAATTGATGATAAGAGGGCAAGGGGTGTTTGCTTTTGGTGTGATGAAAAGTTTACAAGAGATCATCATTGTCCTATGAGGAAGAGGCAAGTGTTTATCATGGATTATGATTTTGAGGAATCAAGAAGTGATAATCAAGGAGAAGAGGAGATGGAAAGTGAAGAGGAACAACAGCTAGTGCAAGTGTCTCTGCAGGCCATGACCGGGGTGCAAGTATACAATACTATGAGGGTAAATATCTGTCAATGGTAAAGCAGCTAACATATTGATTGATTTCGGGGCTACTCACAATTTTTTGGACTTAGATGTGTTGGGATTCAGTAAGATAAACAACCATTCAGGCAGCGGATGTAACGCCCCAAAAATTTCGGACCCTTTTGATTGGATTTTAATCCAAATTTATTTGCTACTTTTATTTTTCAAAGTTAAGCATTAATTTGAACTAAAATATACAATTTAATTAAATCTTGTGATCTTTTGAACTTTGAAATAATTAAAAATATAAAAGTTACTTTAAAATTAGATTAAGACCTTTTTGAAAATTTTCGGGCTTGGATGCACAAAAATTTTATTTTTGGGGATAAAAATGTAAGTTTTCAAAACTTTAGGGGGCAAAGTGCAATTTCGCCCTAGAATTTTGTAGGCTGCCAAAATGAAATAATTTGCTCTCCTAGGACAGCCTAAGGGCTGCTAAGGCATGCTCTTGGGTGGAGTAAACTCCACCACCCAAGAAAGACATGCATTGGTGGAATTGGTGAGTAATTATAATCACCTCTTCCCCATATTGTGTGTATATGTATCTATACACTAAAAATCTGATTTCATAGTCCATTAAATATCTCCCTCAAACCCACTTTATCTCCTTTACAACTTAAAATACTTAGATATAGTTAAGAAGAGAGGGCAAAGAGAAACACATTTAGAAAGAGAATTTTCGGATATACACAGCACATCCTCGGTATTTCGCTCATTAAATCTTCGTCCACCGTTGGATCATGCCCAAGTTTTTCGTGAAGGTCCTACACAGATAGGGCTACATATTGACCGTTCGGATCGTCATTTGGATCTCGCGGAGTGAATCGGCAGTCGTTAGAAGTTGGTGAAAAGTAAGGATTTGAGGGCTTTTGTTATGAAACACCACCGGAGCCGCCACCACTACCACCGGAGCAGCCATCCACCACCTTCGGAGGTCTGAAAATGAAGAGAGCTTCATCTCCTTCGTTGCTTTGGGTAAAAATCCGTCTATGCATGTGTTTTTTAATCTTTGTGATTTTAGTTTATTCTCTTTAAAGTATATATTGAAGAACTTTAGTTTATCCATTGTAGTTTTTGTGAAAAGTTGTTAAGTGTATATTTAATATTAGATTTTTAATGTGGATTTGCTGGGTTTTGATGAAATATTGCTTATATGTTTGGATCTTGATTTATTTTTGTAAGAATGTTAATATTTTTAATATTCAAAACTTTGGGGGTGTTTTTAAAAGATTTTAAAAGTAGAAGGGCTTAGGCATACGATTTTTGGGAGTAAAAATGGACTGAAAATCTCTGTTTTTATTTGATATTTGGTATGAATTTACTTAAAAATTATTTGTTTTAAAGTTGCTCCGAGTTTGTTTGCAAAAAGGGAGTTTTTGAAACTTTTGGGGTTATTTTTATAAATCTGAAAATAAGGGGGCAAAGGCGCTGTTTTGTCGCTGTTTTTACATAGTTACTTTTATAAACTTTTGATTAATTGATTTGAAGTAGTGCTTTGTTCGCTTGTATTTTAAGATTGAAAATTTGTAAATTTTTCCAAAGAAAATTTATATTTAAAGAACTTTTTGTTTCTCATAGTTAGTTTGTGAAAAGTTATTAAAACTTATTTTTAATCCCAGTTTTATATTGAAATTATGTTTAATTATTTTTAAATATTGCTTAGATGCTTGGATTTTGAATTATTTTGCAAGAAAGTTATTTTTCTAAAGTTTTCAAAACTATGAGGGTATTTTTGAAAAGTTTTAAACTTTTGAGATTTTTAAATCTTTCATTTTTGAAATAACAAGATACTTAATACTCTGTTTTTATTTTATTTTCGATATGGGTTTAGTTAAAAATCCTTTGATTTAAAGTTTGTTCCAAATTTTCGCAAAAATGGATGTTTTTAAAGTTTAGGGGCTGTTTTGTAAATCTGAAAAATGAAGGGAAATTTTTGCTGTTTTGGCGCTGTTGTATGTAATTAGTATTTTGAGTTTTGAAAATAATTACTTTTAATTGGAGTTTAAGTCGTAAGTTCTAAGTTCTTGTGTCCGATATGTTAGTTTAGGAAATCCTTGTATAGGATTTTTATTAATTATCTTTAATTAAGGTTGTTAGATATTCTAAGTTGTATACGTACTTGCTCAGGTTTTGGATACGCTTCATTTGTGGAATTTTAGTCGCTATACTAAGCGACAAAGGTGAGCGTTGTGTGTTCATTTGTGTGTCGGTCTGATATGCTAGTAGGTCGAGTTTAAGCATGTACATTAGCTATGAATAATCTGAACATGTGCTATGTTACTCTCCTTGTATATATTGCAAATAGGTTGACTTGTATGAATCACTTAGCATATTAACATGATTACCCTAATACATGCTACACCCGAATTTAAATCTACTTAGTTGCGAATATGTTCACCTGGCCATATATCTAAATTGCTTTCGATGAATTGTTATTATTGGTAAAATGTATATCTGTTTGATATGTTATGTTTCCGTTTGTTTCCGATTTTGTGTGGGCCCTATTTGTTTTGTATATGGACCCGATGACAACCTGGCCGGCAAGGGCCAGCAGGATTGTCACGGTTACCCGTATGCCTGGCCTTACAATCCAAGTGGGGAGGAACACTTGGAGAGTAAGGACGAACTTTGGCAAAGACATGTCGATGCACTTCAGATAGTAAGGTCGCTCCTTACTCGGTGTGTTTGGATGGACATCAGACAGAGGATGGAGGGTAAGTGGAGGACGGCATCAGCAATTCTTGGTTATGTGAATTCCGTGTTTCTTCCGTCTTGAATATATGCTTAATTTGCTTGATAACTTGTTCACGTTATATAATATGTTGCACACACGCATTACCATGCAAATTTTGCACACAGCCTCACTAAGTTGGACGATCAACTTATGCGTTCCATGTTTCATTCTTTTCAGTTTCAGGTGTTCTGGAATATAATAGTCGGGTTGCGGTTAGGTCATCACGGTTGCGATCCCACCCTAGTATTTGGGAGAGTAGTTATATTTTGTTCTCGATTTTGGTTCTTTCTCGATTTTGTTTAAAACCTTGCTTAGAATATTTGAACCGTTAAAGTTGATTATATTTTCATAAAAGAGACAAGATTTTCATAAATTGCTTATTTATCTCTCTCGGTTGATTTGTTCAAATCTTTTGATATGTTGTGATCAAATGCTTCCGCTTTAAACCTATACTATGAAAAACTGATTTTATTTCTTTTTCGTCAAAAAAACTTAGTAATGTTCTTGTTTTGTTTTAAACCGCTTCCGCTTTTAAACTTTTAATTTATCGTTTCCGTTTTAAAAAAAAAAATCGGTATTTTAACACTTTCTCAAAATAATAATAATAATTTTTCGACAGTTTTTCGACGGACCCGCGGAGCCGGGCCGTCACAGCGAAAATTAAAAATTTTAAGGGCCTCTTAGATGAATCTTGCCAGGATACAATCTGATATATATATATATATATATATATATATATGAATGTAAATAAAATGATAATAAAACTTTAAGTATAAAGTTTTACCATACTCCTTGCAAATCCAAGCTTGGCAAAAGTGGAGATACGTTTCCTTTTTGCACCTTTGATCCTAAAGTTTACGTAGCGCCCCACGTGTTGCGCCTCTACGAGTTGATACACCACAATATCACGAAAACCTTAATAATTCTAATCGGCTAGAACATAGAAATTATCAAGATCTAAACTAAAGAACAAAAGAGCAAAAATCGAAAACTCCTCTTGAGAGAGAGAGAGAGTTCGGCCGAGAGAGAGAGAGAGAGGAGAGAGATTATTTTTCAAGACTTATTTTTCCTTGTGTGTCTTTCTTGTACTGTGTTTGATATGATATATATTTACATATATATAGATATCTCCCATCTCCTAATCCTATTAGGAATAGGATTTAAGTTTTCTCTTTTCCTACATGGGCCATGACCTTTTAATTGGAAGACTAAGTCTTCTAAGTGATTAATGGCCCAATCTCTTTAATTAATTGTGGGCTTATTTAATTTCTCAATTAAATGGCCCAATTAATTAATTACTCTCTCATTTAATTAAATATTTCTATAATTAATTAAATGCAATTTAAATTAATTAACTTACAAATTAAATTCCAATTTAATTTATAATCTTGATCCAATCCAATCGGATCTCGCCCTGCTCCAATTGGGTCGACCCAGTCGATCCACTTGTTCTTTGTTTCCTTACTTTCGCTTTATGTGTATTGTGTATGCCCCCGTAGGTTCACCACATAATTGGCCGCGGGTTATAATTAAATATTCATTTAATTATTCAAGTATTAAATACTTTAAATCAACCGAACACTCTGTCGACTGGTCATTTCAAAATTAGCACCCCTGCCAATTTGAGAATTCTCCCACACTCCTTAGTCGATGTCTGGCCACAAGCCTATGGAGCCCAATCACTGATGAATTAATTCAGTGATCGTTTTAATCATTTACAATTGTCATATACGACATGATCTCTCCATTAGTCGATCTCCCAGTCGAGACTTAAGGGTATGGACTTTTCATCGGTTCCCTTTCTTTGTCTTGACGTTATGCACTCTGGTCTCGAAACAATTCTCTTTGACTTAATCTTTATGAGCTACTTTCATAAAGTCGTCAGATACCTCAGCCGAGGGTTTTACCAGAATTAGTTTCTCACAGAAATTCATAGGAGAATTTCCCAACCTATCAAGTCGGGTCAATGGATCCTTTGTTGATGATATGAACCTGCATACGAGTTCCCCTATACCCAACGTGAATCCTCAGAGACCTTCTGGTAATCTCCAGTCGGTCGGAACTCACATCAAAGCATAGATGTTCTCGCACCAGATAAACCCTATCACCTCAAGTATTAGGGATCGTTCCTCGTATACTATTGCAAATAGGAATAACTACGACCCCGATATGCGACTACCGCTTCCATGGTGAGTTATTTCCTAATTAGGTATTCAGTGCACTTGCCTTCCCAGCAATTCACCCACTTATGTGTATCGACTATTCCAGTCACGTCCGTGGACCCCAGCGTCCTCCAGTTCATCGGAGTATACATATCAGTGAAAGTCTAATTGAATCCAATGATGTCCTTTTCTCAAATGGATTCTACGACTCTTGAATATGTTCTAGATCACGGCCTTGGAGATCAGTCCACGGGTTGTCTCATAGCCCTGTGATCTACGGACTTCTATCCTTATGCTTAGATAATTATTACATAAGATAAAGTTGACTTAATAAGATGCATTTATTAATCTAAATTGAATAGTTCCTTATTTATTACAATAAATAGCAGCCATACAGTTGGCTTGCCAGACACTATTTCTATCAATCTCCCACTTGTACTAAAGCCAACTTCTTATGTTCTTGAGTCCCATCTTATGTAGATGTTTCTCGAATGCCTTTTGGGGGCAGTGGCTTCGTAAGCGGGTCCGCTGTATTATCTTTCGAGTCGACACGTTCCATCTTTATGTCTCATCTACCAATGATATCCCTTATCAAATGGTATCGTCTCAGTACGTGCTTGGATTTCTGATTAGATTTCGGCTCCTTTGCTTGCGCTATTGCTCCATTGTTATCACAAAAGATAGTAATGGGCTCAGCAATGCTAGGTATCACATCCAGTTCTTGGATGAAGTTTTTCATCCAGACACCTTCCTTTATAGCTTCACATGCTGCAATATATTCCGCTTCGGTGGTGGAATCTGCGGTAGTATCTTGCTTGGAGCTTTTCCAGCTTACCGCACCACCATTGAGGCAGAACACATATCCAGATGTTGACTTGAAGTCGTCTACATCACATTGGAAGCTTGAATCTGTAAAGCCTTCCAATTTCAATTCTCCTCCAACGTATACCAAGAACAATTCTTTAGTCCTTCTCGGGTACTTCAGAATTGCCTTCATGGCTATCCTGGATCAGACTGATAAAGACTAGTAACGCTCCATGCGTAGGCTACGTCTGGTCTAGTACATAACATACCATACATTATGCTCCCTATAGCGGAGGCATATGGTATTTGAGAGATTTTGCTCCTCTCTTCAGGTGTCTTTGGGGCCATAGACTTAGAGAGTGCAATTTCATGTCTCATGGGAAGTAATCTTCTCTTGGATTCTTCCATACTGAATCTCTTCAGTATTTTATCTATGTACTGTGATTGAGAAAGGCCCAACAGTCCTTTCGATATATCTCTGTAGATCCTTATACCTAGTACAAAGGATGCTTCTCCCAAATCCTTCATTGAGAATTGTGTAGATAGCCATGCTTTCGTTTCTGATAACACCTTCACATTATTTTCAATGAGAAGAATGTCATCAACGTAAAGCACTTGAAATTCAATTGTACTCCCACTGACTTTCTTGTACATGCAAGGTTCGAACACGTTCTTGATAAACCCAAAAGTTTGGATTGTATCGTCGAAACGGATGTTCCAACTTTGGGAAGCTTTCTTGAGTCCATAAATGGACCTTTGGAGTTTGCACACCTTGTGCTCATCTCCTTTGGATGCATATCCTTTTGGTTGCTCCATGTAGATCTCCTTATCAATGTCTCCATTGAGGAAGGTGGTCTTTACATCCATCTGCCATATCTCGTAGTTAAACGACGCAGCTATGGCCAGCAAGATTCGAATGGATTTAGGCATTGCGACGGGCGAGAAGGTTTCCTCAAAGTCAATGCCTGGTCTTTGAGTGTATCATTTTGCCACTAGTCGCGCCTTGTAGGTTATTCCAAGCTTGCGCTTATAGATCCACTTGCAACCCACGGGAGTTATTCCCATTGGTGGATCTACCAAGGTCCAAACCTTGTTGGAGTGCATG
Source organism: Penstemon davidsonii (assembly GCA_034814905.1). Taxonomy (NCBI): domain Eukaryota; kingdom Viridiplantae; phylum Streptophyta; class Magnoliopsida; order Lamiales; family Plantaginaceae; genus Penstemon; species Penstemon davidsonii. The sequence continues at coordinate 49,354 of JAYDYQ010000175.1, forward strand.
GAGTCCAACTCGGATTCCATGGCTTCGCTCCATTTTCCCGAATCTATGTCCAACATAGCTTCATCGTAAGTCCTTGGGTCGTTCAGAGACTGTCCAGTCTCATGCAGTAGACCGTAGTACCTCTCGGGTTCTCTATGTTGTCTTTCTGACCTACGAAGTATTGGTGTACTTTCTGGTGCACTTTCATGCTCTTGTTCTCCCACTGCCTGTATTAATGGGTCAGCTTGGTCAACCTCTTAGGCCTTTTCAGCTTCAGTGACCTCATCCAGTTCTATGTTGTGTTCTTTCTTGTCCAACAAGACATCCTTCTCTAAGAAGTGCGCATTCCTTGAAACAAATGTAGTTTGTCTTGAAGGATCATAGAACTCGTATCCAATTGAATTTTCTGGATACCCCACGAATTTGCACAAAGCGGATTTAGTTTCCAATTTATCTCCCACTAGCTTCTTGGCGTAAGAGGGAGATCCCCATACGCGCATGAATGCGTACGAGGGTGCCTTGCCAAACCACATCTCGTATGGTGTCTTTTGTACGGATTTAGAAGGTACCATATTCAGTATCTTCGTTGCCGTGAGGAGGGCATGTCCCCAAAATGAAAGAGGAAGATCAGTGGCACTCATCATGGATCGAACCATGTCCATCAAGGCTCGATTCCTTCTCTCAGCTACTCCATTTAATTGCGGTGTAGCAGGAGGAGTCCACTGAGACAATATTCCATGCTCCACAAGATAATTGAGAAATTCGTTACTAAGAAACTCGCCACCTCGATCAGAATGAAGAGCCTTTATCGTGTGACCAAGTTGGTTTTCTACTTCCATTTTGAACTCTTTGAATCGCTCAAAAGCTTCAGATTTGTGTTTCAACAAGAACACATACCCATAACGACTATAGTCGTCAGTGAAGGTAATGAAATAGTCGTAGCCACCTCGGGCACTCTTTCTTAGTTGTCCACATACGTCAGTATGTATTAAGTCCAATGTCCTTGTGGCTCGCTCAGGGTTTCCTTTAAATGGCAGTTTAGCCATTTTACCCTTAAGACATGGTTCGCAAGTTGGCATTTCATCAATGTGCTTTATTTCAAGCGCGCCAGATGAGGCTAACTTTTGAATCCTTGACTTGGATATATGTCCAAGTCGAGCGTGCCATAATTGGGCAGAAATTTCATTATCTTGTTTCCTTTTGTTTTGTTGTACGTGCATTACTAATTTAGGTGGTTCTAAGGTGTATATTACATCCTTTAATGTACCAGTGATAAACAAACGATCATTCTTAAATAATGAAAAGGAACCTTTATTAATCGAAAAATTAAAACCTTCATTATCCAAAACAGGAATAGAAATAATGTTTTTCACTAAACCAGGTACATAAAGAACGTTCCTAAGGACTAATCTATCACCACCTAAATCTAACTCCACTTCGTCTATGGCTTCGGCAGAAGCTCTAGCTCCATTGCCAAATCGCAGGATCCAATCCCCAGGCCTAAGTGGCCTTGTTGCTCCCATCACCTGTAAATCATTATAAAGATGAGAACCACAAGCAGTGTCTAACACCTAAGATGCACAGTTAATTGATAAATTAATTTCAACAAGGAATATACCTTTGGAGTTCTCCAAGAACTCCTTGCAGTTCCTCTCCCTTGATCTTGTGCAGTAAGGAGTTCTGTTTTCCACTCTCTTTGACTTTGATTGATGTCCAGTCTTTTCACCAACCCTTGGATACGCTTTCTTCCCAAAAGAAGCTTCATGTTCCTCAAGCATTTCTTGTAAATCATGCACAGTGATCTCTCTTCTTTGGAGATTCAAGTCCATGATAAACCTGCCATATGATCTAGGAAGAGATTGAAGGATTACATCCACACGAAAATCATTGTCCAACACAACACCCATGTCATCGAGTTCAATAAGAAGTCGAATCATCTTGTGTACGTGGATTCCGACAGGAGTTTCGCGTCTCTTTCTCGTTTGCAAGAGTTCCCTTGTTATGGCGAATATGCGACGACCATCTCGAATTCCATAAAGAAATTTAAGGTTCGAGAGAATCTCTTTTGCGGATACCATATGCTCATGTTGTAACCGCAGATCAAGTGACATGTATTCTAACATGTAATCACGAGCTAAGCTATCATCCAATTTCCATTTGGTGATGCTTTTCCAAAGCTCATCAGGAGTATCATGTGGAACGTTAATGGGTGGAGGTGCAGACAAAACGTATGAAATGTTTTCAGCATCAAAAAGTCCATTCAAGTGGTGCGACCAGAAGTGCAGGTTGGTCCAGTCAAAATATTACGTTCAAGTGATGAGATGGACAACGCCTTAAGTGCTCTAAGCTCTTTAGACATAATGATAGGTTTCTAAAAAAAAAAGACGATAGAAGAAGTAAATACGCGAAAGATTAATGTTAAATGCACAATTTACAAACATGGATTTCATTTGTAAATTACTCCCACTATTTTAATCAAAATCTTATGCCCCCACATAAGTTTCGGGAATATTAAAATATCCTAGTGGGCTCAAGGCCCAAATGCAATCTCTCAGTACCCACGACTCGTTGGCCATACTAATTGATTCACTTGGTGGTCGACTTCGTCGTCGGTTAACCATCGTAGCTAACCCTTGAGTTCATTCAGCCTCGTTTTTCATTATGGACCCACGACTCGTGAGACATCCATACTTACTAGCGTTAAATCATGTCCAACACTCGTGGAGAGAAATAGTTCAATCCTAGACGCCCACGACTCGTGAGACAGCGCCTAGAACCTTGCTATCCCCTCCCTTGGTACTATAACTATACATCGAGGCAATAAACACACCATCTTCCTATACCTCGACCCACGACTCGTGAGACATCGAGACATATTCGTACGATGTGCCTAAGACCTAGTAATTGGATAGGCTCGGACCATAGACACCATTCATTTGTGCCCGTTATTCGATTTAAGATTATAATTGAATTTTTAAGTTCAATTGGAGGTTTTATGAAGTATTCATGTGCGAGGTCTCATCAGGTTATGCTTTAACTTGTTTACGTTTTCTATTCTAAGCATGCATAACATACATCAAAGAATGTGCAGAAAAGCAAACATACATCACCTAGCATTGCATAATATGATTGATCGATTGCCCATCCTATGCGATCCATCACGAGCCAAGTGATGGACCAATTGGTCAGTTTAGGGTGAAAATTAAATGTCCTAATCTATTACAATAATCAAACCCATGCATACATGGGCCTTCACTTGTAATTTCATGTCCTCCTTGATTAGGCCTCCATGTTTTGAATTTGGGCCTCCATGTCCTCCAAGGTAATGGGCCTCCATGTGGATCCCCAAGTTTTATGAGGTCTTCTTGGCTCCAAGCCTATTCTAATTCTAACTTAAGGCCCTATTCTATTACATTTTAATTGAGCAAACAAGGGGCACTAATCAGGCCCATTTAATTACAACCCATAATAAAATAAATCAAATACAACATAGGGCTAAAGGGCAAAATCGATCAATCCACACATTCACACAAGAACATGCATAAATTCACATAAGGGCAAAAATGTAAATTTATCGGCTCCTTTAATTTTAATTCACAAAAATTTATCCATATTAATTATTTTGAATTATCAATTAATCTCTAAGATTAATTATCTCTCACTTGAGTTTTAAGTAATCTACAATTCCTATTTTGATTATATTGGTTAATTAAGATAGTTACAAATCTTTTAAAGATTCCCATCTTATCCAAAAACTCTAAGTTTCCCAACTCATCTAAATCTCCAAGATTCTCAAGATAATCCTATTTTGATTAGATTAGAAAACTAAGGTAGTTTCCAAATCTTCCAAGATTTTCTACCTTATCCAAAACTCCAAGATTCCTAATCAACCAAATATCCAAGATTCACAAACTTTCAAAAATAGGCAAAAATAGAGACCAACCAAAAATAGCCACGTAGTGACCAATTCGAGCCCACCACATGGCCAACACACACGCGGCCAGGAAGGCCGCGCGTGGGCTGTACGCGGCATCCGCTGCTGCGCGTGACAGCGTGTGGCAGCGTGCTACTGCGCGTGCCAGCACGCGGCAGACTGCCCGTAAGCAGCTGTCGCATGCTGCTCGCGCAGGCAGCGCGCTGCTGCGTGAAGCAGCTTCGCGGTGGCCGCCTAGCCGCGGTGCACTACCGTGCACCGCCGCAGTTGATCAAATTTTTTTTTCTGATTACTTTATTTAATTAAAAACAACATCTTTAATTATATCAAATCCAATATAAAATAACATGATAAGAATTTTCGAATAAAAATATTTTCTTTTATCTCCAAGTTAAATAGATCTACGTTCTAAAACATGCATAGTAAAAGAACTAGCCAACTATAAATCAAACATATGATTTAAAACACAGAATTTGCAAATTCATATATATATACAAAGCCAGATTTGGCTCTGATACCACTGTTGGGATTCAGTAAGATAAACAACCCTTCAGGCAGCGGAAATTAAAACTTTTAAGGGCCTCTTAGATGAATCTTGCTAGGATACAATCTGATATATATATATATATATATATATATGAATGTAAATAAAATGATAATAAAACTTTAAGTATAAAGTTTTACCTATCTTCTTGCAAATCCAAGCTTGGCAAAAGTGGAGATACGTTTCTTTTTTGCACCTTTGATCCTAAAGTTTACGTAGCGCCCCACGTGTTGCGCCTCTACGAGTTGATATACCACAATATCACGAAAACCTTAATAATTCTAATCGGCTAGAACATAGAAATTATCAAGATCTAAACTAAAGAACAAAAGAGCAAAAATCGAAAACTCCTCTTGAAAGAGAGAGAGAGTTCGACCGAGAGAAAGAGAGAGAGGAGAGAGATTATTTTTCTCTTGTGTGTCTTTCTTGTGTTGTGTTTGATATGATATATATTTACATATATATAGATATCTTCCATCTCCTAATCCTATTAGGAATAGGATTTAAGTCTTATCTTTTCCTACATGGGCCATGGCCTTTTAATTTAAAGACTTAGTCTTCTAAATAATTAATAGCCGAATCTCTTTAATTAATTGTGGCCTTATTTAATTTCTCAAATAAATGGCCCAATTAATTAATTGTTCTCTCATTTAATTAAATTAGACTCTAAGCCTATTTAATAAAATATTTCTATAATTAATTAAATCTAATTTAAATTAATTAACTTACAAATTAAATTACAATTTAATTTATAATTTTGATCCAATCCAATCGGATCTCGCCCTACTCCAATTAGGTCGACCCAGTTGATCCACTTCTTCTTTGTTTCTTTGCTTTCGCTTCATGTGTATTGTTTATGCCCCCGTAGGTTCACCACATAATTGGCCGCGGGTTATAATCAAATATTCATTTAATTATTCAAGTATTAAATACTTTAAATCAATCGAACACTCTGTCGACTGATCATTCCAAAATTAGCACCCCTGTCAATTTGGGAATTCTCCCACACTCCACAGTCGATGTCTGGCCACAAGCCCACGGAGCCCAATCACTGGTGAATTAATTCAGTGAGCCTTTTAATCATTTACAATTGCCATATATGACATGATCTCTCCATTAGTCGATCTCCCCGTCGAGACTTAAGGGTATGGACTTTTCATCGGTTCCCTTTCTTCGTCTTGACGTTATGCACTCTAGTCTCGAAATAATTCTCTTTGACTTAATCTTTATGAGCTACTTTCATAAAGTCGTCAGATACCTCGGCCGAGGGTTTTACCAGAATTAGTTTCTCACAGAAATCCATAGGAGAATTTCACAACCTATCAAGTCGGGTCAATGGATCCTTTGTTGATGATATGAACCTGCATACGAGTTCCCCTTTACCCAGCGTGAATCCTCAGAGACCTTCTGGTAATCTCCAGTCGGTCGGAACTCACATCAAAGCATAGACGTTCTCACACCAGATAAACCCTATCACCTCAAGTATTAGGGATCGGTCCTCGTATACTATTGCAAATAGGAATAACTACGACCCCGATATGCGACTACTGTTTCCAATGGTGAGTTATTTCCTAATTGGGGTATTCAGTGCACTTGCCTTCCCAGCAAGTCACCCACTTCTGTGTATCGACTATCCCAGTCATGCTCGTGGACCCAAGCGTCCTCCAGTTCATCGGAGTATACACATCAGTGAGAGTCTAACTGAATCCAATGATGTCCTTTCTCAAATGGATTCTACGACTCTTGAATGTGTTCTAGATCACGGCCTTGGAGATCGGTCCACGAGTTGTCCCATAGCCCTGTGATCTAAGGACTTCTATCCTTATGCTTAGATAATTATTACATAAGATAAAGTTGACCATTTAATAAGATGCATTTATTAATCTAAATTGAATAGTTCCTTATTTATTACAATAAATAGCAGCCATACAGTCGGCTTGCCGGACACTATTTCTATCAAGATGTGGCCAGAAGGTTAGGGTGTGCTATTAAGGAGATCCCTCCTTTCAATATTGTAGTTGTTGGAGGCAGCAAGCTTTAAAGCAAGTATATGTGCAAGAACTTTACATGGAAAATGCAAGGAGCAACATTTGTCTATGACATGCTTGTTTTGCCTATGGGGGGTTGTGATATGGTGCTGGGAGTGCAATGGCTAGTCAAGTTGGTGGATATCACATGGAACATTGATAAATTGAGAATGGGATTTACTGTAAATGGACAGAAGGTGTCTTTGAGGGGAATTCCTCCTAAAGTGAAGGAGATAAAAGGAGTGAAAATGATGAGATTGTTGCAAAACTAGGGTCAAGTATGTATGATGGGAGTGAGTTGGATTACACAAAGCACACATAGGCTTGACTGTTACTGATGGTGATGTAACCAGACCACCTGAATTGGTTCATCTATTACAAAAATATAGAATTCTTTGAATCACCAACAAACTTACCACCTCATAGACAACATGACCATAGAATCATCTTGAAAGAGGGGGTATCACCTGTGAATGTTAGGCCTTATAGGTATCCAGTTTTACAAAAAAATGAAATTGAGAAATTAGTAAAGGAAATGATGGTACTGGGATAATTAGGCCTAGCATAAGTCCTTACTCCTCTCCTGTGGTTTTAGTGAAGAAAAGGGATGGTACATGGAGGTTCTGTGTTGATTACAGAGAGCTCAACACAGCACTGTCAAAGACAAATTTCCTATACCAGTTATAGAGGAATTGTTAGATGAATTGTGTGGGGCCAAACTGTTTAAAGCTAGATTTGAGAGCTGGGTACCATCAAATAAGGATGGCCCCCAATGACATAGAGAAGACGGCTTTCAGAACACATAACGGCCACTATGAGTTTGTAGTGATGCCATTTGGACTAACTAATGCACATGCCACTTTTCAGAGTTTAATGAATGAAGTGTTTAAACCTTATTTGAGGAAATTTGTATTAGTGTTTTTTGATGATATACTAATATACAGCAAAGATTGGAGAGAGCACCTCAAGCACTTAGAATTAGTTTTTGAAGTTTTGTCTCAGCATTCACTTCTGGTAAAGGAAAGTAAATGCACTTTTGGGAGACATCAAGTGGAGTATATTGGACATATTATCACTGACCAAGGGGTGTGTGCAGATCCTGAAAAAGTGAGGGCTATGGTGGAATGGCCTAAACCTAGTTCTATCAAACAGCTGAGGGGTTTTTTGGGTCTCACAGGTTATTATAGACGTTTTGTCAGAGGGTATGGGGGTATGACCAAACCTCTTACTGAACTCTTAAAGAAAGACAAGTTCAGCTGGACTTAAGAATCTAGAGCTGCTTTTGAAGTCTTAAAAAATGCTATGACTAAAACCCCGGTTTTAGCTTTACCTGACTTTAAACAAGAATTTATTGTTGAAACTGATGCATCAGGGGTGGGTATAGGAGCTGTTTTTATGCAAGGTAAAAGGCCTATTGCATACTTCAATAAGGGATTATGTTAAAAACATTTGGCTTTATCAGTGTATGACAAGGAAATGCTTGTTGTAGTAAAAGTTGTGGAAAAGTGGAGGCCTTACTTGATTGGAAACCACCTTATTATCAGAACATATCACCAAAGTCTCAAGTACTTGATGGAGCAGAAACTGTCCACTCCTACACAACAAAAATGGTTTGTAAAGTTACTAGGATATGATTTTAGCATCCAGTATAAAAATGGAGTTGAAAATGTAGTAGATGATGCTTTAAGTATAATTTTTGAGGAAAATGTCATTGTGTACTACATCAGTGGTCACGCCCACTTTGATTGATGAATTAAAGCTAAGTTGGGAAGCAGATCCCAGAGTGAAGAAGATATTAGAAAGAATGCAGGAGAGACCACAATCAATTCCTAATTATGTTATGACAGGGGGGTTTTTGCTCAGAAAAGGGAAAATAGTTGTAGGGCGTATTCCTCAGTTGTTGAACACTCTATTGAATCTTTATCATAACAGTCATGAAGGTGGTCATTCAGGAATGCATACTACAGTACATAGATTGAGAAGGTGTTATTGTTGGAAGGGTATGAAGTAAGATGTATTTAGATTTGTGCAAGAATGTGAAGTATGCCAAAGATGTAATCCTTTGAATACTTTACCTACTGGAACTTTGCAGCCATTACCTATTCCTCAAAAGGTGTGGGTTGATATTTCTAAGGACTTTATAGAAGGTTTACCCAAGTCTGGGGGCAAGGAGGTTATTTTTGTGGAAGTTGACCGCTTGAGCAAGTATGCTCATTTCATTAGTCTTAGTCATCCTTACACTTCTTTGACTGTGGCTCAAGAATTTATGGACAATGTTTTTTGGTTGCATGGTCTTCCCTCGACAATTGTGAGTGACAGAGACAATTTTTATGAGCAAGTTTTGGCACGAATTTTTTTAAGTTACAGGGAACTACATTGTTACATTCAATGGCATATCATCCTCAAACGGATGGCCAGACTGAAGTAGTTAACAAATGTTTGGAGAATTACCTACGTTGTATGTCCTCAGAAAAACCAAGGAACTGGTCTCATTGGCTACTGTTGGCAGAATGGTAGTACAACACGTCTTTCCACTCTGCCACTAAGTTCACACCATATGAGATAGTGTATGGACAGTCACCCCCATCTCAGTTTCATTATCAACCCTTGAGTGCTTCTGTGGATGCATTAGACAGGAGTCTTCAAGCTAGAGAGGCCACTTTAACCCTCTTGAAGAAAAACTTAGTACAAGCTCAAGCTCGAATGAAAACATTGGCTGATAAGAAGGGTGGAGAAGGAATTTCATGTAGGAGATTGGTTCTATGTTAGGCTTCAGCCTTGTATACAAGTTTCGGTGCGCAATCCCATGTTTCATAAGTTGGCTGCAAAATACTTTGGGCCTTTCTTGATATTAGAGCGTGTGGGACAGGTTGCCTACAAACTTCAACTTCATGAGGATGCAAGAATACACCCTACATTTCATATATCTCAACTGAAGATGAAGATTGGAACACCTTCAGTTCAATCTACATTGCCTGTGTTTCAGTCACCAGATGGTCCCATTCTAGTCTTACCTGAAGCAATTCTGGATAATCGTTTGGCCAAAGTGCATGGTCGCGCTACAACACAGGTTTTGGTGCATTGGAGTGGTACTACACCAGAGGAGCCTACATGGGAAAACCTATATGATTCCCAGAAACGGTTCCCATCCTTCCATACTTGAGGACAAGTATGTTTTCTACAGGGGGAATTTGCTACGGTCCATTCAAATATCAAGAGTATATGGGTCAGTATACAATTGGGAATGTCAGTACGTTTCTTTTACGCAAAAGCGCGTCTTCAGGTTAGTTGGGAATCTGTTAAATAACCCGGGGGGTATTTGCAAAAGATTCATTCAGCAAATATTATGTTTTGTATTGCATTCAGTCCCTCTCTTTTCTCAAAATATCTCTATGTGTAATTTCTCCTTTAGTGTGTGTTCTTCGTGTAGCTTTGTTCAGTTCCGATTCTCTTCATTTGGAGCTTAGAAGTTGCATTGTAATTGTTCCAGTTCATAAATACAAGTGCATTGTTGTTGTTGTTCAATTAATTAGATTCAATTTCCCAAAAATTAGTCATTCAATTGATCGCGACTACTTCATTAGTGCATTTTCTTAAAACATAGAAGGGGTTTTCGGAATGTTAAAAGGGAAGAGTTATTGAAGGAAACCGAAAAATGAATTGTTTGTTTAAACTTTCTTTAGATTTTCTGTAGTTAGGTCTAACTTGTACTATTTTTTTATAGTTCTCATCTAAAATCACGCCAAGTGGCATAAATTTTACTTATTGCCTGCACAAGATATAAGCATTTTAAATACTCCATCCTTCCCATTATTTTCATTCCATTAGCTACATTATCCGATTAAACTTTTCAATCTTTTAAGTGACTTATTATGTTAAATTATTCATATTTTGGCATATTGAATTATTAATATACATAGTGTCATATGATATTATCAAATTATTAATTAAATATAATAATTAAATTATTTATTATATTTTTTTGAAATTTAGTCAAATTGACTGGTCAACGATACAAATAAATAAAGATTAATGGGACGGAGGAAGTATTATAGTTACTAAAATATCCTTATTGAACAAAATTATATTATTTCTCAAAATCTTCTCAAACCAATTTTACGTTCTTTAAAATAAAACCATATCTTGAACAGTTCTTCATCTTCCTAACCCTATTCTTGAACAAACATCATCTTCTCAAAATCTCAAACCCCATTCTTGAACCCACTTATTGAACAGAGTTGTTACTTCCCAAAATTCATCTTTTTTTTTATATAATTCCAAAATTCATCTTCTCAAACCCACTTCTTGAATCTCTAGATTTTACAGTCAATTCTTTGGCAAGACCATGACAAATAACCACCAAAGCAAATTTTAAATTTTAGAGTCTTGGTGCCGCTAACACCTATGGAGATTAATTAACACTAAAAGGAAGGGTAAAATCAAATCTTGGGGAAAATATTCTTAAATCAACAAGATTGAATAACATGTTATGTCTAGCATTAAAATTGAAGGAGAAATTGGAGATATTGTTGGGAAATTGGGGAGAATTGAAAAGAAAGAAATAAAGTTGGCATCCTTGGAAATGGATGAGGAAGTTGTACGTTTGGCCGAAAGGAAGGATGGTACCATTTCAATCGTACTGGGCTCGGAGCGGAAAAGGAGAGTTTTGGGCCGATTGCATATCCACTTGGCTTAGAGGAAGACGTTGGACCGAACTAAATATCTATGGCCCAGTTGATTGATTTAATTGTTGGCCCATTTGTTATTAAATTCAGCTGGTTAGGTTAATTATAGGTGTTTAAATTCAATTAAAAAAATATTCCACGTCACCACAAGTTTGTTATTTTTACTGCATTCAGGAAGAATGAAAGTTCAGTTTTTGCGTGATCAACTCTCATCTCTCATCACCTTCATGCTCTCTCTCTCTCTCCCTCTCTCCTAATTCTAATTCTATCTATCTCTATACAATTTATGCATTTTCCTATTTTAATTACATAAAAAAATTATAAAAGTAGTCTTGAACACTACATTTGATAGCCAGAGTAAGGTTTTTTCATCTGGGCAAACTCATTTACGGCAGAAGGCACGAGATTAAGGGATCTTTATGTTGGAATTTTAAGTTTTTAAAACATCAAATAAAATAAATTTTGTAACAGTCAAAATTGACTGTGAAAATAAAGTGAAATAATTCCCCTTAATGTGCCATTATATGGCTCTTAATGATTTTGACCATTAAGGTCTCATGAACGCACTATAAATAGGTGTTAGGGGTCTTAGGGATTTCACACACTCACTAGTTGCATCCACTAAAATATTTTCATACATTGTTCGAGGGGCACTTAAGATCAGGTCTGGTTCTTTGTCTTCCTGTGAACGTGCTCATAGATGAAGATGCGACGTGGCCATATGGGTTTTATCTTGGGATTGTGATCAGCCGCCAATACCTGCACGAGGGGAGGCAATCACTTTCTTAGGACGAGCGTCTAGTGGCGTGACTCTCATCAGGCTAGTCGTTTTATATTTTTAATTATTTTACGTCATATATCATATTATAAAATTATATGAGTTGTTTATTTAAAACTATGATTTATTTAAATTTAGTGTAGAACCAAAATTTCACAACAATCTAAGAAAGTGATTTATGATTAATATCTAATGAGATTGTTCATTACAATGTCTGATCCATGTTTTGTGTATTTCATGAATTGATAATGGGGAATTTCTAAGTCAAATAAAGGTTGAAGCATTTGAGATACTCCTACATGAAATTTTCATATGGAATTTTGGAAAATGAAGATTTCCCAAAATACAGGTGAGTTTGGTGCATTTCCTTTCCTAAAAGGTATGGTGTTTTATTTTTATTTATTGCTGGAAAATTTTCTGATAAATTATATTTACTATTCATTGGATAGTCTACTCTTAACTTTGACAGTTACATGAAAATGTAGAATAATACTCTTTGGTCATAGATGCTTCCGATCTTGAAATAATATAAAGAATTGTTTTACCGTTAAGTGGATAATTATACTATTGAACAATTGATATTGGAGGATACTTTATTGGCTTCATTAACGATTAAAAGAATTTGTTTGATAGGAGGAACTTAACTTAATTTCTTTGCAAGAATAAAATACCCCGAAAATTTGACACCCAATTTTGACTTCCAGTGGAAATTGTTGAATTTTGAGATCTATAAATCTTCTAGTGTGTGATGATATATGATGAAAACGTATAAAATTTAATGGTGCAATTTTTATGTATTCATGCTCATGAAGAGGTACATATTATTGAAGCATAAAAAGAATACTTATGATCACAAAGATGAAGAGATAACATGTTCTTAATTATTCTAGAATATTGCTAGGTGTACAGCTGAGATTTCATCTCAAGATAATATTGTTATTGTCCTTTCCTATAAATACACTACTGTACATAATGATGATATATGCAGAAAACATTTTATTCCTTTTGTTCTGCTCTTTTCTTTATGGCATTTTCACAATTACCTTTTGTGCACTCTATTATGGTA
>JAYDYQ010000177.1:0-40756 GCA_034814905.1 Penstemon davidsonii
ATTTGAAAGGAATGAAGTCTGGTACTTAGTTCCCAGACCTACTCATCAAATAGTAATTGGCACTAAGTGGGTATTCAGAAATAAAATGAATGAAGATGGTATGGTTACCAGAAACAAAGCAAGACTAGTTGCCAAAGGTTACTGCCAAGAAGAAGGCATCGATTTTGATGAGACATTCGCACCAGTTGCAAGGCTTGAAGCAATCAGATTGTTCCTAGCCTATGCTGCTTATAAGAACTTCACTGTCTATCAGATGGATATGAAGTCTGCTTTTCTCAATGGAGAATTGCAAGAAGAAGTGTATGTTGAACAACCTCCTGGCTTTGAAGTTTATCAACAAGGAGACAAGGTATATCGTCTGAAGAAAGCTCTCTATGGACTGAAACAGGCTCCAAGAGCATGGTATGATACTTTATCTGACTTTCTTTTAATTAAAGGATTTCGCAAAGGTAAAGTAGATAAAACTTTGTTCACTATTGAATGGGATAATCATATATTGCTAGTTCAAATATATGTGGACGATATTATTTTGGTTCAACTAACAAACAGATGTGTGAGAGGTTCTCTAAGCTGATGCAGAACAAGTTTGAAATGAGCATGATGGGAGAACTTAACTACTTTCTTGGATTACAAGTCAAACAGCTACCTGATGGTATTTTTATTAATCAAGCAAAGTACACAAAAGATCTGTTCAAGAAATTTGGTATGGAAACTAGCTCATCTGTTACTGTTCCTATCTACTGGACTTCGTCTGGACAAGGATGAAGGTGGCAAGTCAGTTGACATCACCAAATACAGAGGCATAATTGGGTCACTGTTATACTTAACAGCTAGCAGACCTGATATTATGTATTCTGTTGGGGTTTGTGCGAGATTTCAATTAGATCCTAAGGAATCTCATCTCTTAGCTGCTAAAAGGATATTAAAGTATCTCAAAGGCACACCAGATTTGGGATTGTGGTACCCAAGGGAGTCAGGATTTGAACTTATTGGATATTCAGATTCTGACCTTGCTGGCTGCAAAATTGATAGGAAGAGTACTACAGGTGCTTGTCAATTTTTAGGCAGTCGTCTGATCTCATGGATGAGTAAGAAACAGACTTCAGTGTCCATATCTACTGCTGAAGCTGAATACATTGCTGCTGGAGCATGCTGTGCACAAATACTTTGGTTGAAGCATCAACTAGAAGACTATAATCTGAAGATCAGTGGAATCCCTATCTACTGTGATAATACAAGTGCAATCTCGCTTACTCAAAATACTACTAGTCATTCCAGGACTAAGCACATTGAGATCAAACATCACTTCATCAGAGACCATGTTGAAAAAGGAAATGTTATTATTGAATATGTTCAAACAGACAATCAGATTGCTGACATTTTCACCAAACCACTGAATGAAGCAAGATTTTCCACTCTAAGAGCGGAATTGGGTTTGTTAAAATTGGATTCATAAGCTGAGGGGGAACCTATCAGAAGACTGGGTTCAACAGCTGACTAATCTGATATTAACAAGTACTGTACTTCAAGAAGACTAACTCTCAACAGACTAGTTGACTGATGAATTCTTGAATTCAGGGGGAACGTGTAAGACTAGCGATACCCTTGTTTTAAAGATGAAATCTTCAATGACAGTAGTTGAAGTTGTTTCAATCAGAAGATTTGTTCTTAATTCTTGAAGATTTGAAGATTAATTATCTTGCTGGATTGACAAACAGCAAAGGAAGATCACTAGATATTGGCTTTCACTAGTGATGTATTGTATCAGACAAGTCGTCTTTCAGATAAGTATTTTACTCATCTGTTTTTATTTATGTCAGCTTATATTAAGTGTAGTACTAAAAACGTTTTATCAAAAACACGCTTTTATAAGTAACAGACAAGTGGCGTTTCAAATTCCCGCCTGTCTAACATATTAAATGCTATTTTGAAATCCGCGTATCTCGATCGCACGATCTGCTCTTACAGTAACTGATCTGACGGTTACCACTTTTCACGGAAACCGACAATAACTAACATCTATAAATCCAGATCTGATCAGCTTACTACATTTTTACGCACCCTAAAAATTTCAAAAGCATTCAGAGCATTTTTGCATTCATTCAACTGCAAATCTACTCTCGTTTTTCTTCAATCTCTTTCAGGAAAATGGGTTCCAAGGTAAATGCAAAAGAAGCTGCGGCT
The DNA here is from genome assembly GCA_034814905.1 of Penstemon davidsonii. Lineage (NCBI taxonomy): Eukaryota > Viridiplantae > Streptophyta > Magnoliopsida > Lamiales > Plantaginaceae > Penstemon > Penstemon davidsonii. The sequence goes on from JAYDYQ010000177.1 coordinate 2,185, forward strand.
GAAGGTATGTTCTTGAACTACCTGACCTATCATGCGACTGGCACGCCATTGATGAAGGAAATTCTGGAGAAATTCAAGGCAGCCACGCTGGTTAACTTCATGGAGGCCCATGAAGACATGATTTTCAAGGACGAGGTCTTTGAGTTTTACGGTTCAAAAGACGAGGTTAACTTTGAAAAGTTGGAAATCACTGCCAAAATTGGGGATAAAGCTATCTGTGTTACCCCCAAGTTGCTGAATGAGATGTACGGACTCTCTCTTGAAGGGTCTACTGATATTGCAAACTTAGCTGAACCGCTCGAGTCAGATTTCTGGAATTTGGCTTCGAAGAAAAATCAAGTGATGTCTGGTGGCATCAAGAAAAATCAGCTGAAGGATGAGTTTCAGCGAATGGCAGATTTGGTTGCCAAGGTCCTTGAGAATTGCACATTCTCATTGGATAGTGTACCAATGAAGAGATTTCACACGATGATAGCCATGTTCTATGGCTTGAAAGTGAATTGGGCAAACTTCATTTGGTATGTGCTTGCTGATCACAAAGTACGTGGTCTGACTCTGCACAGGATCTTCCTTAGTCATCTGTTAGTAAACTTGAGATGTACTGTGACTAATGGAAAAGAAATTCATAAGGCGAAGGAATTAAAGATCTATGATAAAGTAAAATCGAAAGAGCCTGCTACTGTGCCTAAGAAGAAGCAACAGAAGAGAAAGGCTACTGAGCCTAAGGTGCCTACTGATAAAGGCAAGAAGAGCAAAACAGCTGTTCAAACAGCAAAGCCTGCTGTTGAAGCCAGAACAGTTGTGCCTAAAAGAAAAGATGCTGCTGATTTGATTGTTGATGAAACAGTCAAGGAAATCAACGAAATGTCAGTTGGGACATCGTCTGACAAGACAATTTCAGCTGAGCTACCAGCTGAAAATGTGGCAAAGAGGACAAGGAGTGCTATGAATGACACTGCCACCTCTACCGTTGCTAATCCACCTTTCACAAAAAGGACTGCCAGAAAGAAGCTGACACTTCTTGATGAAGATACTGAACTTTCTGAGTTAGCCAAAAGAAGTCCTCAATCTGCTGAGAGGCCTGTTGAATCAGTGAAGGAGTCTGCTGAGAAGAAGTCAGCTGATCAAGTGAAACAGATTCCTACACCAACAGCTGAGGTCGCTAAACCTCAAGAGGATCCTGAAGTGCAGATCCTCGAACCAATTGCTGTCCCACCAATAGCAATTGCACCACCAGAATCAACAGCTGAGGCACCAGTTGTTGAATCCAGAACTGCCAGAAGAAAAAGAACTGGCAAGGCCAACGTATCAGCTTATCACAAAAAGAAGCGCGAGGAAGCTGAACAGAGAAAGCGTGATGAAGCTGAGCTGAAGAGAGCTCTTGAAGCAAGTAAAAAGGACGCTGATGTCAAGAAAATGACAGAAGCTGAGTTAGCTGCCAAGGAAGAAGCAGACTTGGCAAAGGCCCTGGAAGAAAGCAAGAAAGATGCTTATGGACCACGGAGGTCTGGAGGCATCGTGATTGGAGGAAAGCCTAAGGAAGGAGACTTCGTGCTACCTAGGGCTGCACCAATCAAGAAGAAAAAGAAGGAAGCACGAAGAGCAATTGAAATTGTTCAGAGTGATTCTACTGCCTTCAAGAAATTTGAAACTGAGCTGGAAAGGCTGAACCAGCTGTTTCAATCAAGGACTACTTTTCTCCCTGAAAAGATAAGGTACAATCGCTGGAGAGAGTATAGATTGAACAAATCTGAGGAGGAAATTCAAGCCTGGAAGGAGTTTGCTACAGAAGGAAGATGGGTTTTGAACTGGCTGCAAACAACTTCAGTTGCCAAGGCATTGGACTCAGATTTTGTGAGAGACAGACTACATGACTATGCTAGAGTCATTGTAAGTCAGGAGGCGACTGCCATCAAGGATTCAATTCCAAAGAAACCAAGTCCTGCTGATGACAGGATTGACAGAGCAGTCAAGATTGCAGTTTATACGACTTTGGAGAAATGGGCTGAAAGATCAAGATTTGAACCAGGAACTTCAAGTTCAATGCCCAGTCTGCCAAACTTACGACAAATTGCTTATGGCTCTGATATCAGTACTTATCAAGAAAAGCTGAGTATTCAACAGACTACTTCACCTTTCGTGCCAGCTGACTTGATTCGTCAGAAGACAGTTGTGTCTACTGATGGTACTGAGAGCATTCACGTAGATGATGAGCCAGCTAGTGAAGAACAAAAGAAAGACCAGCAAGCTGAAGAAATCAACTTGGATACATCAATGAAGCTGCCTGTTGTGGTCAAGGACTTAGTTCCTTTAGCTTTGGAATGGAAAGCTGAAGACAGTCCTGTCCTTCATGAAGCACCTGTTCAACAGGAAGATGAGGAACCTGCTGAATCATCACACCCTGCCCCTACTGCTGACTTGCATTCCTCTCTTATGGAATCCATCCAGTTGCTGATTGAAACTACTATGAAAGAGATGGAGACAAGGAATCAGCTGATGATTAAGCAAATGCAGGAAGAGACTGCAAAAATGGTCAAGGATGCCATTGAAGACTTTCCTCTACCACCAGATAACTCCTTAATGCTGACTCAGAGCATATTGAATATGAGCAGAAGTATTGAAGAAGTGAAGGCTGATGTAAGTCACCTCCACACTGCACTTCAAAGAAATGAAGCTGATATTGCTGGAGTTATTAGAGTCATAAAACAGGTTGGTGAAGCAGAGATGGAAAAGGATGTTGCATTAATGCAAGAGTTTACTGCTGTTGCTACCAAAGCTCAAAATGAGATATCAACACTTCAGTTGAATGTTGATTGCCTGAATGACCAAACTGGTGAATTAAAAACAAATCAACTTCGCATGGAAGATGCTCAACTTCGCATGGAAACTACTCTAACTCATCATTGTGCTGAAGAACGAATTATGGATGCAAACATCAAGAAGCTTTGTGCTGCTGTCAACATAACTCCTGATCAACTCAACCCTGCTGATGCTGACAAAAAGGGGGAAGAGGAATCAGCTAAGTTAGTTGTTGATGCTGCTGCAACTAGTCAAGTACGAGACCAACGGGCTGCTGCTGAAAAGCCAAGTGAAGAAGAAGTACTTGAAGAGGAAGCTGATAATGAAGCTGGTGATAAAGTGGAGCTCAAGGACGTAGCTAAAACTGACAAGGAGTTAGCTGCTTCTAAGTACTCTGCTGAAGAACAGCTCAATCCATACGTTAAGTATAAGAGGATTGAGGACATCAAAGCAAGATTTGAAGCTGAAGAAAGAAAAGAAAAATTAAAAGGTCTTGCTGATGCTTTCTCATCTGGTGAAGATGAAGAAAGTAGTGAAGAAGTTGATGAAGAAGAGGATGAAGAAGAAGATGAAGAAGCTGAGGACTAGACTAGTTAATAGACTAGGTCATCTGCTAAAAATTTGTAACCAGCTTTCTTTACTTGTAATTTTTCACTTAAGTTTTTCTTTTGCTTGTAACTTGTACTGTAACTTTTCAAATCCATCTATAAAAGTTCAAGCTTCCAACACACTATTTCTATCTCAGAAATTTTTGAGGACTCAACTTTAGTTTTAGGCACAGGTACTTAGCTGAAGTTTTGTCATCATCAAAAAGGGGGAAATTGTTGGATGAAGATGAAGACTTTGAAGTGAAGGAAGGTTTTGATGATTTCCTAAGTCATCAGCTAAGTGGAAGCTTAGTACAAACCTTAGAAGACATTTGACCAAGGAAGAAGTTTTTCAGACTAGTCAAATATGGTCCAGAAGACTACTGATCTGTTGCTGAAGAAGTAATCAGACTGGTAGACTATCAGCCGACTCAAATCAGATTTGTTCAAGTTTGGAATCAGCCGAGTACTCATCAGACGAGTGACTTCGATCAGCAGAGTGGAAGTGGATCAGAAGTTATTGCAACGGTAATAAATGCACTTGGTGTAATAAATGCTGAAGAGGAAGGGTATTTATGACAAATGATTGAAGAGAAACCTCGTATCAGCTTAGTGCATTTAATGCGCATTTAATGCGAAAGCGACAGAAAGTACAGCAGAGTGTACAGTGTTCAGTCGCAGCGGCCGTTTCTGCAAAAAGGACCAGTACTCGAGGATTTGACAGCTGCCGATCTCTCAACGGGCAGATTTTCAAATCTCCAAGTATAAATAGTTCAGTTCGTGAGATTGAAGAAGATACAACACACTTTGAGAGCAAAAATCTGAAGCATAATTCCTCTAAGTCTCAAACTCAAGAACAGAACACTCATCAACCGAGTCATTTGTTGGCGAAGCAAAATAGAGAGAAAACAGAAAATACTTGTAAAATCTGAGTGATTTTGTTAGGACTATTTTGTGAGAAGTAGATATCAATCTTAGTGAGCGATATCACTTCAGAGGTTAGGAATTTCTTTGTGATTTCCTACTACGAACTTGTGGCCAGTTCATTTGTTGTTTGGCGCAAGCAGAGTGTACTGTAATCTTTGTGACTATAGTATAACCCAAGATCTAAGTGACTTGGAAGAGTAGACTAAAGGATTTCTATCCATATAACCACTATAAAAATCCTTTGTGTTTTTAACTTGCATTATTTTCTGCATATTTGAAAGAACAGTTTTTTAAACACTTAAAAGGTTAACTGCTGAAAAGTTTTAAAGGAGTTTGTTAAAAACTGGGGACAAAACTATTTCTAAGTTAAGAAAACAACTTGTGAAAAACACTTGATAAATCCGCTGCAAGTTAGTTTATTTTAAACTCTGATTTTGATTAAATCAGCTGAGTGAAATCAGAAGAGTGGTCAACTCTGCTGCTCAAAGCTTTGTGCTAGATCAGCTTAGTCTGCTTACTGTTCTCGATCAGCTTAGTCTGCTGAACAGAAAAGTTAGAAGTTTTTAAAAGGTAAATTTTGAAGAGGTCTATTCCCCCCCCCCCCCCCCCTCTAGACCTCATCTGACCACTTGGGACCAACAGTCGAGAACCTTCGATCTCGGCTAGTCTACTCTTGAGCTCATTATTCTTAGCTAGGAGAATCTTATTTGACTCTTCTACGAAATTCAGCTGCTCAATATGAATAGAAGAATTGTATATGGCTCCCACCAACGCGCTACCAGTCTGTTGAAGTTAATAAGAATTTCAATATACTAAACATGATTTATATTTTTAAGAATGAAGTTAAAGTTTCCTACCACTTCATGAGCGTGGGCTGCTCTGGCTAATTGGTCCAAGGGATTTCTGCCAAGATTGCGTTGGATATCTCTGGTAAAAATTGTTAATAGAAGCAGTCTCATCGATTTATCCAAAACATTTTCTCTATCATCAGTTTGTATGGTCCCTTCAGATGGATAACCTGAAGCACGCTTTCCCTCTAGATGATTCTCGATCATATCAACAAGAGAAGCCCGATGATGTAAATCGCCTACATGTGTAAAATACTGGCCTTGCCTATCAAAAACATGTTTTCTCCTTTTGGCTGGTTCACCTAAGGAATTGCGTTCAGACCAAGTTTTAAAACCATGAATCCTACATTAGGTCCTGGTTGCCATCGGAGGGTATCCGCGAGCGGTATTTGGATTGGAGGAAGAGGGTTCATTGGATGGTCGAGTAGAGGAAGGATGAACGCTATTAATAGGATCAACCTCTTCCGCCGGTTCCTCATCTATTTCTTCAAAATCGAGATTCAGATCTCTTCTCCTTTTCCTCGAGTTTCTTTGTTCAGTAGGAATTTTACCAGAATATTTCTTAGAGCTCGAGAGAATGGTCTTTCCGACCATTGAATGGCGACTTCTTTCGACCATAGTTCCTGTAAAATAGGTATAACGATATATTTAGAATAAGCTTCAGGAAATTTTTAAAAGGGATCAAGTTTGTTGGATGAAGATGAAGACTTTGAAGTGAAGGGAGGTTTTGATGATTTCCAAAGTCATCATCTAAGTGGAAGCTTAGTACAAACCTTAGAAGATATTTGACCAAGGAAGAAGTATTTCAGACTAGTCAAGTATGGTCCAGAAGACTACTGATCTGTTGCTGAAGAAGGAATCAGACTGGTGGACTATCAGCCGACTCAAATGAGATTAGTTCAAGTTTGGGATCAGCCGAGTATACATCAGACGAATGACTTCGATCAGCAGAGTGGAAGTGGATCAGAAGTTATTGCAACGGTAATAAATGCACTTGGACTAATAAATGCTGAAGAGGAAGGGTATTTATGACAAATGATTGAAGAGGAACCTCGTATCAGCTTGGTGCATTTAATGCGATGCGACAGAAAGTACAGCAGAGTGTACAATGTTCAGTCGCAGCAGCCGTTTCTGCAGAAAAGGACCAGTACTCGAGGATTTGACAACTGTCGATCTCTCAACGGGCAGATTTTCAAATCCTTAGTATAAATAGTTCAGTTCGTGAGTTGAAGAAGAAGATACAACACATATTGAGAGAAAAAATCTGAAGCAGAATTCTTCTAAGTCTCAAACTCAAAGAACAGAACACTCATCAGCCGAGTCATTTGTTGACGAAGCAGAATAGAGAGAAAACAGAATATATACACAAATCTGAGTGATTTTGTTAGAATCGTGTTGTGAGAAGTAGATATCCATCTTAGTGAGTGATATTACTTCAGCGAATAAGAGTTTCTTTGTGATTTCCTATTACGCACTTGTGGCCTTTTTATTTGTTGATGGCGCAAGCATTGTATACTGTAATCTGTGTGATTTAGTATGACCCAAGATCTAAGTGACTTGGAAGAGTGGACTAAAGGATTTCTATCCATATAACCACTATAAAAATCCTTTGTGTTTTTAATTGCATAATTCTCTGCATATTTGAAAGAGCATATTTAAAACACTTAAAGGTTAACTGCTGAAAAGTTTTAAAAAGGAGTTTGTTAAAACTGGGGATAAAACTATTTCAAAGTTAAAGAAAACTACTTGTGAAAAACACTTGACAAATCCGCTGCAAGTTAGTTATTTTAAAACTCTGATTTTGATAAAATCAGCTGAGTGAAATCAGAAGAGTGGTCAACTCTGCTGTTCAAAGCTTTGTGCGAGATCAGCATAGTCAACTTACGATTACTGATCAGCTTAGTCTGCTGACAGATAAGTTAGAGAATTTTAAAGAGGTCTATTCCCCCCCCCCCCCCCCTCTAGACCTCATCTGACCACTTGGGACCAACAAAGTTGTCAGATAAAATCATCAAACTCACTCAAAGGACGATTGTCTAAGAGTATAGGAAAGTGCATGGACTTAATCCTGAACTACAAAGAAAGCCTTCTCTGATCAAGTTGGCTGATTGATATTGATCTGCAGTCATTTCCATGACCATCCGTGAAGAAAATTGGTCATTTGGAGACATTTCCCCAGTAATTTTTCGACCACCGTACTCCCAAGAAAAACTAAAACTCCAATTATAAGTGTAAGCCTTGAGGGTTCCGTCCTCGAGCATGCGGTGGGTCAGTGGACTAACAAAGAAATATCTTTCTTTCCATTCCGAACTATTACTTGAAATGGCATTGGCCAGGATTGCGAAGCCGGGTCTTTGGCTAAAATAATAGAAGCCTCTGTTAGAAGAAGTCGATATGGAGAATCGAAAGAAATAATAGAAGTTGCGAAATGAGGGATTGAAAGCCTTTGCAACCATGAGAACGGAGAAGGTCATAATAAAGTCCATTGAGTTAGGAACGAGCTGAGCTAAAGTAAGAATATAAGTTTCGAGCATATCTGAAAGAATGGATGGAAATGGGTAGCGGAGGCCGTGGTCGAGATGAGAAGTATAAAAAATTCGGCAATTATCCGGAGGAGTGTTAACTCTTTGGGCCGGTGTTGGAATCACAATCTGAATACCCTCTGGGAAATAGGGAGCGTAGTCTCGTTGCAACATGGCGAAATCCGCGTCCGTGAATTTCGGAGGAAGGAGCTCGACCGGAGCCGACACTTGCGGTTGAGTTGTCTTTGCCTTTTTTGAGGACTTCTTCGCCAGTTCCTCTTCCAAAGTGATTTCCACTACGAGGCCTTCTACAACTTCCTCCTCACAGTTAGTGATCTCGTCAGCAGGACTCCGGCCCCCAAATCCTCATTTTTTTGAAGAGGGAGGTTTCGAACTTTCTACTACGTTAGTTATCACGACATCATCCTCAGTAGGAGGGGGTGAGATAGGTTTTGATTGAGAAGTCGACATTTTGGGGAATCAAAGAGTAAAAGCTCGATAAGATCGCTATATGCTGGAAATCTTGATCTGAAAATATTACTGATCCGATCTTGAGTTACATATGGTAAAAGTGAAAATAACCTCGTTGACCTCAACTATTTTTATGGGTAAAGAAATGATGTTTCAGCCCTTGATGACGTTTCTCTTTCCCACCTGGGAAAATTGCAAAACAAGCCCTTGCATTTCTGACAATGTTTTGTAGCATCCAAATTATGGCAAATAAGATTCTACAACTATGTACTCTTTTTTCCTCGTTCGGTTTTTGTCCCAAAAAGGGTTTTTCCAAATAAGTTTTTTAATGAGGCATATTCCACGAATCTCCTATAAAGAGTAAAAAAAAGCTTATTTTACTTCTTCGAGCTACAACTACACTTACGCTCGAGAAGTGAGGGAGTACTGATGAGGGCTAATTTATATTTAGCTAGGTCGGATTCCTTGATCAAATCCAGATTGAGCTATGACGTTATCGATCTGGCTTGGAACTCCTCGACCTAGACAAGCAGACAGACAGCAGAAGATCATCTCTGTGTAATTAGCTTGGCTAAGCTTCTGGGCAGCCCATGGGCTGCGCGAAGACTCCTATGAGCCCTGGGACTCTATTAGGGCTAGATGTGTTAGGCAATAAATACTGGATAATTATTGTAATAGGGGAAAGAAAAATCCGATGTCATTAAACATAAATGGGTTTTTTTTCTGTTCGTTCTTTTTAGTCTGATATATAATCGATAAAGCCTATTCTTTGTATTGCGCCATCTTGAGTAGTTTGGCCAAGCTATACTAAATTTTTACTTATCATAAAACTATTGTGTCTACCGATGGTTCTGATTTTATGCATATCACAGATGACTACAATGATCTGTAGAAACATGGAGAAGACTCATCTGTGGAGCTCAACCTTATTGATGCTCCTGTTCCACTAGATGAGCTTCCAAAGATCAAGGAGAAGTTGGCTATAGAATGGAAATCAGAAGCCACTCCTGATGAAAGTGATGTTCCTTCCAAGACTTCAGAAACACTTCAATCTACTCTCCTAGATTCCATGAAGGAAATGATTGAGACTGCTATGAGGGAAATGGAAGAGAAGAACAAGAGTTTACTGCAAAAATTTGAGGAGATGGCCTCCAATCTTGTTCAGAGCACCGTTCAAAGTATTCCACAGCCTGTTGTTCCTACTATGCTGTTTAAAGATGAGCTGAATAGTATCAAGGAAGAAGTGAATGGTTTAAAATATGATATTCAGCTGTTTAGCAACATAGTACAGACAAATGAGGCTGGTTGGAGGGAAATAAACCAAGTTGTCACAAATGCTATGGAAGCTGGAGAAGAGAAGACTGCAAATCTAATCAAAGCATTATGTGAAGGCACATATAAAACACTTCAATTCTCAATTCAAATTGGTAAAGAGGTCACAACCTTTCATCAAAATATGGATTATATGAATAATCAAGCTGAAGTGCTATCTGCTACACAGAGACAACGTGGGAATCTACTTAAAGCAATGGATCTAAACATCACAAAGCTCTGTGACGCCTTAAACATTCCACCTGTGCAAATTGAAGAACTCAACCCTGCTGATGATGACAAAAAGGAGGAAGAGTTATCTATTGAAAAGGAGGAAGTTAAAGTTACTGATGACAATGGATCTAAAGAGGCTGCTAATAAGCCTGCTGATGATGATGAAAAAGCTGAATTAGAAGAAGAACCCAATTATGCGGCAAAGGAAGACATACAGATTGCTGCCTCCAAAGATTTGTTGCTGAAGAACAACTTGATCCATTTCGAAAAGTAAAGAGACTAGAGAAACTACAAGCTAAAATTGACAAAGATGATAAATTAGAAAAAACCAAGAAATTAGCACTGGATTTCTATAGTGGAGAAAGTGAAGAAAAAGAGATGGAAGAAATAGAAGAAGAAGAAGAAGAAGAGTCAGAAGACTAGATTAGCTTTACTTCTTTTTATCATTCTCTTTTGTAATTTTCTATCTTTTGTAACATTTTCATTTTTGTAATGTAATGTACATGTAACAGTTCAATATTGAAAGATTACAAGTTACCCAACTTTATTTCTATCTCAGAAATTTTGTGTGAAGACTTAACTGAAGTTAGAACAGGTGTCTAGCTGAAGTTTTGTCATCATCAAAAGGGGGGAAATTATTGGATGAAGATGAAGAAGTAAATGGAGGTTTTGATGATTTCCAAAAGTCATCAGCTAAGTAATGAAAGCTTAGCAAACCTCTGAAAAAGTTTAATTGAGAAGACAAGTAATATCAGAAGATTGAATTTCGGTCTGGAAGACTAGTAATCTGGTGCTATGTTCGGAAGCAGACTGGTGGATTTCAACAGAGTCAAATCAGATGAGTTCGATTTGAATCAGCAGAGTGGAAAGAGATCAGAAGTCATTCCAACGGTAATAAATGCACTTGGTGTCGGATGAAGACGAAGAAGTGAAGGGAGGTTCTGATGATTTCCAAAAGTCATCATCTAAGTAATGGAAGCTTAGCAAACCTCTGAAAAGTTTAACCGAGAAAACAAGTAAAATCAGAAGGTTAAATTTTGGTCCAGAAGACTATTGATCTGATGCAGAGTCAGGAATCAGACTGGTGGATTTCAGCAGAGTCAAATCAGATGTGTTCGATTTGAATCAGCGGAGTGGATTCGATTAGCAGAGTGGAAGTGATCATAAGGTCATTCCAACTGTAATAAATGCACTTGGCGTAACAAATCCTATAAGAAGAGAGTATTATAGACAAATGATTGAAGAAAAACCTCATATCAGCAAGGTGCATTAAATGCGACTTGACAGAAAGTACAGCAGAATTGTACAATGAACAGTTGCATAGAGCCGTTCAGAAACAGGGACCAGTACTCGAGGAAGATCTGAAATCTGTCTCACTTCAACGGGCATAATTCAAATTCGCGAGTATAAATAGATCAAGATTCAAGAGTTAGAGATAGCACAACAACTGAGAGATAATTCAAGCGAGCTAATTTTCTAAATCTCAAAAACTCAAGAACAAATCCCTATCAGCTGAGTCATCTGTTGACGAAGCCGAGTTGAAGAAACAAGCAAAAAAAAAATCTGAGTGATTTCTATAAACATTGAGTGTTGTGAGAAGTGTATATCCATCTTTGTGAGTGATATAACTTCAGAGTATAGGTTTTCTTTGTGATTTCCTATAGCGAAGTTGTGGCTTTATCATTTGTTGTAAAAACACAAGTAGAGTGTACTATTTACTTGGTGTTCATAGTATAACCTAAATCTTTGTGATTTGGAAGCGTGGACTAAAAGACTTCTTGTCTATATAACCACTATAAAAATCCTTATGTTGGTTTACTTGCTTTTAAAAGGAGTTTTCAAAAACTGGGGATAAAATCTTTAAGTAAGAAAAACTTGTTTGAAAAACGCTTGATATAAATCCGCTGCATAACAAGTTTCAAACTCTGATTCAATTTGAAACAGTTAAGTAAAATCAGACTAGTGGTCAACTTACGCTGAACAAGCTTTGTGCTCGAACAACTAAGTAATCTCATAGTTTTGATCAGCTTACTCTGCTGATAAGAAAAGTTAGAGAAATTTTTGAAAAGGTTCAGAGGTCTATTCACCCCCCCTCCCCTCTAGACCTCATCTGACCACTTGGGACCAACAAGTGGTATCAAAGCAGGTGGTTCAACTGAATCATTTGACTGAGCAATCTTGACAAAGTTGGCATATTCATCTCTACTAGAGCCCTTGATAATGACAGATTTGACAAAGTCAAACACTGTAAACTGCAAAAGAGATGTGGGACAAAGTTCGTGATATAAGCGAAGGGAATGATGCTATTAAAGAGCAAACCTTGAGCATAGCCCTTGAGAAGTTGGAAAACATCAAAATGAAGTCTGGAGAAACCATTGACCAAATGGACACATGGTTTACAAGGACGTTAAATGATGTGTTAAAGTTGGGAAAGACCTTTACTGATAAGGAGATCATTGTCAAAGTTCTAAAGATCGGCAGATGGAAGAATCAAGAGATTTTGGGAAAATCTCTCTTACTGAACTGTTGTCTGTACTCAAGGCATATGAGTATAAACTGCCAAGGATGGGAATAGAAGAAACATCAACTTCACATCCCACTGCTGCCTTAGTTGCTGCAGAACGAACAAAAAGATCAGCAGGAATATCAAAAGAAATAGACTCATCTGATGAGACTACTCTACTCAACAAAAATGAGTATACTGCTGACGATGTTGCAATACTGTTGAATGTGTTCAAGAAGTTCTACAAGAGAAAGATGAAGAACAAATACAATTATGCTTCTACTTCTAACCCTACTTCTCATTCCGATAATGGTAAGGATGATTATAAATCCAAACTAATGTGCTATAACTGTAGGAAATTGGGACATTTCATCAAGGACTTCCCATATCCTAAAGCCGAGAAGTATACAGAGGATGAAAAGAAAGTAAGAAAAGAGAGGAGACACCAAAAGAGCAAAGTATTGTTGGCTGAAGCTGAAAAGATAGCAGCCATCTATTCGTCTGATTCAGACTCGGAGACATCAGAAGATGACTCTGCTGAAGAAGAGACACCTGCACTGCTCTGTCTCATGGCCAAGGAATCTGATGATTCTGACAATGAGGTAACTCTCTCTGAAAATGAAAGTGAACTATTTAGTTAATTTGAACAAATGATGAAAAACAACACAAGTGTTGTTGATGCATTTGCAAAGCTTAAGGAAGACATGACTTTGCTGAAAAAGCAAAATTCTATACTGAAACTTAAGGTTGAAAAACCGCAAGAATCAGTTGAGTACAAACAGCTTGCGCATGAGGAGTTTGCTTTTATCAATGGAGAACTGCAAGAAGAAGTTTATGTTGAACAAACTCCAGGATTTAAAGCTTATCAACAAGGAGACAAAGTATATCGTCTAAAGAAAGCCCTGTATGGACTAAAGCAAGCACCAAGAGCATGGTATGATACCTTATTTGATTTTCTTTTATATTAAAGGATTTCGCCAAGGTAAAGTAGACAAGACCTTGTTCACTATTGAATGGGATAATCATATATTGTTAGTTAAAATATATGTGGACGATATTCTTTTTGGTTCAACTAACAAACAGATGTGTGAGAAGTTCTCTAAGCTGATGCAGAACAAGTTTGAAATGAGCATGATGAGAGAACTCAATTACTTTCTTGGATTACAAGTAAAACAGCTGCCTGATGGCATACTTATTAATCAAGCAAAGTACAGAAAAGATCTGTTCAAGAAATTTGGTATGGAAACTAGCTCATCTGTTGCTATTCCAATTTCTACTGGACTTCGCCTTGACAAGGATGAAGATGGAAAATCAGTGGACATCACCAAATATAGAGGCATAATTGGATCCCTGCTGTACCTTATTGCAAGCAGACTTGATATTATGTACTCTGTTGGGGTTTGTGCGAGATTTCAATCAAATCATAAGGAATCTCATCTCTTAGCTGCTAAAAGGATATTAAGGTATCTTAATGGCACTCAAGAATTGGGATTATGGTATCCAAGGGAATCATGATTTGAACTTATTGGATATTCAGATTCTGACCTTGCTGGCTGCAAAATTGATAGGAAGAGTACTACAGGTACATGTCAATTTTTAGGTAGTCGTTTGATATCATGGATGAGTAAGAAACAGACTTCAGTATTCATATCTATTGCTGAAGCTGAATACATTGCTGCTGGAGCATGTTGTGCACATATACTTTGGTTGAAACATCAACTAGAAGGCTACAATATCAAAATATGTGGAATACCTATATACTGTGACAATACAAGAGCAATCTCACTTACTCAGAATAAAACAAGTCATTCTAGGACTAAGCATATTGAGATCAAACATTTATAAGAGATCACGTTGAGAAAGGAAATGTCATAATTGAGTATGTTCATACAGATAATTAGATAGCTGGCATTTTCACCAAACCATTAAGTGATGCAAGATTTTCTACTCTCAGAGTGGAATTAGGCTTGTTAAATTTTGATTCATAAGCTGAGGGGGAAGCTATCAGAAGACATGGTTCATCAGCTGACTAATCTGATAACAAGTAGTATTCTTCAAGAATACTGACTCTCAACAGACTAGTTGACTGATAAATTTTTGAACTCAGGGGAACGTGTAAGACGAGCGGTACTCCTGATTAAAGGATGAAATCTTCAATGACAGTTAGTTGAAGTTATATTATTGGAAGATTTGTTCTTAATTCTTGAAGACATGAAGATTATTTATCTTGCTGGATTGACAAACAGGAAAGGAAGATCACTAGCTATTGGCTTTCACTAGTGATATATTGTGTCAAACAAGTCATCTGTCAGATAAGTACAATTCTACTCATCGGATTATTTATAAGAGTACTGTGTTAAAAACGCTTTATCTAAAACACGCTTTTATAAGTAGAAGACTAGGGACGCTTCATTTTCCCGCCTAGTCTGACAGAATTTATAAAATTTGAAATCCGTAATTGTCGTACACACGATTGTAACTGACATATATAGATCTAACGGTTGGCGGATAACACGAAAACCGAAAATTCCCCAACCCTATAAATCCAGATCTAATCAGAAGAGTGACTTTACGCACCTCCAAATTTTCTAACTTACAAGAACTACTAATCTTCTCTGTATTCTTATGAGATTTTTCTTTACACTCTACACTAATTTCTACAGATATCATGGGTTCCAAAGCTGCTGCTAATGCTAAAGGAAGGTACCTGAATTATGAGAGATGTATCATGCTACTGGTACAAAGCTCATGAAAGAAATTATGGAGAAATTCAAAGCCCCGTTTCTTGTGAACTACATGGAATCACATGAAACCATAGTGTTCAGCCCAAAGGTAGATGAATTTTACGCAACTGCAAAAGTTTATTTCGAGAAACTAGAAATCAAGGCAAAAGTTGGAGAGAAAAATGTATGCATCACCCCAGCCATGTTGAGTAAAAAATATGGCCTGAAGAATGAATGAGCCATTGATCTCTCAGTGTTGGCTGGTCCTTTGGAGAAGGATTAATGGAAAATTGCTGCGAAGAAGGGTGAAATTCTCATCGGTTCAGTCAAGAAGACTCAACTGATTGATGAATTTCGATTGATGGCTGACCTATTTGCAAAGGTCATTGAAAATTGCACCAGTGCACTTGATGGATTACCCAAGAGGAGGATGCACTCAATGATGGCAGTTTACTATGGACTGAAGGTAAACTGGGTTACTTATGTGTTCTATGTGATAGCTGATCACAAATAGGCTGGACACAACTATCACAAGATTTTCTTAAGTCTTTTGCTGATGAGTTTAGGCTGTGGAATGACTCATGGGAAAGTCATTCATAGAGCAAAAGTGGTTAAGGTTTATGAAGCCATCAATGAATAAACCAAACCTAATGTAACTCCTGAGAAGAAACATCAGAAGAGAAAAGCTATTGAAGTAAAGGAGCCTGCTGTTAAGGCTAAGAAAAACAAAACTGAAGTTAATGTTGTTGAGCCTGTTGTTCAAACAGCAGCTAACCCTGCAGTTGAAGCCAGAACAGATGACATTGCTGATGAAATTATCTCTGAAGTTGCCAGGGATATTGATGCAATGCCGATAGAGGACTCTCCTGAAAGAACAATATCAGAAGAAGTACCAGCAGAAAATATTTCCAAAAGAACAAGAAGTGCTATCAAAAATACTGCTGCTACCAAGCTTGTTCACACAAAAGCAACTGCCAGAAAAAGGATACACTTAACAGGACATCACGTCACTTTTTCTGAGAAAGTAAGAGAAGATCCTCAATCTGTTGAGAGACCAGCAGAATCAATGAAGTAGTCTGATACAGCAAATCAGACGACAACTGAGGTATTTGCACCGCATGTTGATCAGACTGCTATACCAACAAATGGGTCTGCTGAGGCACTTGCCGCAAGAAGAAAAAGGACCGGCAAGGCCAAGATCACCTATGATCACAAAAAGAAAAAGGAAGAAGCTGAGCAGAAGAAGAAAGATGAGGCTAAGCTAAAGGCTGCTATTGAAGCAAATAAAGCTATCGCTGAAATATAAAAGATGACAGAGGCTGAATTAGCTGCCAAGGAAGAAGAAGACTTGGCCAAAGCTCTTGAAACCAGTAAAATTGATGCTTACGGCCCTATACATGGTGGTGGGATCGTGATAGGGGAACCAAATAAAGATGGTTTCGTTATGCCTATACCTACATTTGTAAAAAGAAACGAAAAGAGGTGAAACACGCTTTAGAGATTGTACAAAGTGATCTAGAAGTCTTCTCTCGTTTCTAATAAGAATTAGAAAGGTATAACAACCTGTTGCATAACAAGAGTACTCTTCTGGCTGAGAAAATCAGATATAACAGATGGAGAGAGTATCGTCTTGTGAAGTCGAAGGAGAAAATCCTCACCTGGGAGTTTCCTGAAGAGGAACAGTGGGTACTCAATTGGTTGCAAACTACCTCCATCACACAGGCTTTGGATTCAGATTAGTTCTATGACATGGTTCACAATTACATGAAGAAGATTGTCAAAGAAGAATCAACAAAGTTAAAGCAGACTATGCCGAAGAAGATAAGAAAAACAAATGATGCTGGGGACAGAGCTGTACAGCTGGCAGTTTGTGTGACATTGGACAAGTGGACTCAAAGATCAAGATTTGAGAAGGGAAGCTCTAGTGATCTACCACCTCTGCCAAGTCTTCAACACATAGCTTTTGGGTCTGCCATAAGGACATTTCAAGAATCAACTCAACAGACTACATCAACATTTGTTCCTGCTGCTTTTATACATCATAAAACTGTTGTGTCTGCTGATGGGTTTGATCTTATGCATGTTATAGATGAAGGAACAGACCAGTCAAAGCTGCTGTCAACAATTCATCAGTGGAGATTAATCTTGAATATGCTCAAGTCCCACTTGATGAAATACCACAAGAAAGGGAGCCGCTTGCCATTGAATAAAAAGCTCCAGAAAATCAGCAAAGTGCTAGTCCTACCAGAAATAACAACGCATTTCAATCAACACTTCTGGATTCCATGAAGGCTTTGATTGAGTCTACGCTGAAGGAAATGGAGGATAGAAACAAGGAATCTATGAGAAAATTTGAGGAGATGGCCTCAACCTTGTTTCAAAGCACCGTTGCAAACCTGCCTAAGCCTGCTGATCCTACCCCTCTGATCCAAGAAGAGCTGAACAACATCAAGTCTGAAGTTCAAACGATAAAGGAAGATGTTCAGAAGTTTGGAAAAAGGGTTAATGAAAATCAAGCTGGCTGGAAGGAGATCAATCTTGTTGTGGAAAATGCTATGGAAGCTGGAGAAGAAAAGACTTCTAATATGATACAAGCATTTACCTCAAGCATGGACTTAGTACTTCAGTCTCAATTTCAGCGGAGTGAGAGCAATGACATCGTACTCCATCGGTCTGAAGAACTACATTCCAAGCAACAACAACATGAAACCCAACTATCTGTAATGGATCAAAACATCAGGATGCTATGCAATGCAGTAAGCATTACTCCTGTTCAAGCTGAGAAACTCGACCCTGCTGATGATGATAAAAAGGGGGAAGAGGAATCTGCTAACAAGAAAAATGCTACTGAAGAAGCTACTGAAGTAGTTCAAAGTTCTGAAGAGGTTACTAATAAGCCTGCTGAAGATACAAAGGCTGCTGAGGAGGTTGAACAGACTGTTGATGTTGCTGATGATGTTGAAAATAAAGCTGAAGAAGAAGAACCCAAGGATGCAACAAAGGAAGACAAACGGAATGCTGCCTCTAAGGATTCTGCTGAAGAACAGCTTGATCCATTCCGAAAGCTAAGAGAATAGATGAAATCAAAGCTAAATTTGAGGCTGCTGCCAAGAAATTAGAACTATTCTCTAGTGGTGAAGATGACGAAGAAGAAGAAGAACTAGAAGAATAGACTGCTTTACTTCTCTTATCACTTCATTGTAAATTAATGTAACTTTTCATCTTTTTGTAATCTGATGTAATTGTAATATGTTCTAAATCAATAAAAGATTACAAATTCCAACTCAATCTCTATCTCAGAAATTTTGTGTGAAGACTTAACTTTAGTTTAGTTACAGGTACTTAGCTGAAGTTTTGTCATCATCAAAAAGGGGGAAATTGTTGGATGAAGCTGAAGAAGTGAAGGGAGGTTTTGATTATTTCCAAAAGTCATCAGCTAAGTAATGGAAGCTTAGCAAGCCTCTGAAAAGTTTAACCGAGAAGACAAGTTAAATCAGAAGGTTAAATTGTCCAGAAGACTACTGATCTGATGCTGAGTTAGGAATCAGACTGGTGGATTTCAGTAGAGTCAAATCAGATGAGTTCGATTTGAATCAGTAGAGTGGATTCGATCAGCAGAGTAGAAGTGATCAGAAAGTTCTTCCAACGGTAATAAATGCACTTGGCGTAATAAATGTTGTAAAAAGATTGAAGAGAAACCTCGGATCAACAAGGTGCATTAAATGCGACTTGACAGAAAGTACAACAGAACTGTACAGTGAACAGTTGCAGAAGCCGTTATGAAACAAGGACCAGTACTTGAGGAAGATCTGAAAATCTGTATTTCCTCAACGGGCATAATTCAAATCCTCAAGTATAAATAGTTCTGGATTCAAGAGTTAGAGACAAGAAGCAACTCAATCACAACTTAGAGAATTCACGATCAAATCTTCAAGTCTCAACTACTAAAAAACAGAACACTAACAACGAAGTCATCTGTTGACAAGCTGAGTCGAGAAAAACAAGTATACATCAAAAAAATCTTACTGATTTCTATAAAAGAGAGAGTTATGAGAAGTAGTTTTCCATATTAGTGAGTAAAAATACTTCAAAGTATAGGTTTTCTTTGTGATCTCCTATAGCAAACTTGTGGCTTTATCGTATGTTGTGAAAGTGCAACTAGAGTGTACTATCTACTAAGTGTTAATAGTATATCCTAAATCTTCGTGATTTTGAAGAGTGGACTAAAAGACATTCTTGTCTATATAACCACTGTAAAAATTCTCTGTGTTTGATTACTTGCATTTTTACTTGCATATTTTCAAAAGTAAGAAAATAACTTGTTTCAAAAACACTTGACAAATCCGCTGCATACAAGTTTCAAACATTGATTTAAATTGAAACATATAAGTAAATCAGACGAGTGGTCAACTCTGCTGTTTAAGCTAAGTGTTCGATCAACTTACTCTGCTGCTAAGAAAACTTGGAGAAATTTTGAAAAGATTTAGAGGTCTATTCATTCCCCCCCCCCCCCCTCCTCTAGACCTCATCTGACCACTTGGGACCAACATAAGTAATGGAAAATTTACTCTCTTTTGTGCCATGTGAAAATAGGCATATTACATTTTTAATCGTGAGTGTGTTTATAATTGCACACACGCATCATAATGTGCGTGATTGAGAATTCATTTCGGTGTAGAAATTGGTCAATAAACTATATGATCTTGACAACATTTTCAATTAACTTTTAACCCCCTATAACATTGGTTAATGACCATCTTACATGCTCATGTGAAAATATAAAAACCAAATGGAAGACAGTATAAATTATCTCATGGGAAAACTATTTATTTAATAATAACCCAAGGGAATATTTAATTTACTGGCCCCCTATCCAAATAAAATATTCTCAAACATGTGATTCATATTATTTCATGTATGTACTTAGTACTTGAAATTTAAATTGACAAATAAATTTAAATAATTGAGCCTTACAAGTTGTGGAAAATTTTACTATTCTACATGAAATGACAACTCATTTGTTTAATTTTCCATACAGGAAGTGACTACAACAACTTTAAAACTGGAAAATTATGTTGAACGGTTTAGCTTTTCCCTACGAAATTTCTAGGCATGGAAATTGTTAGTGTTCTTTTTTTCTTCCCAACTTCAATTTTTCATTCAAAAGATATCCCATGATTATATATATATACAATGATTTTATAGGCAGAGATGCATGTGTCATCATTTCTCTAAATGGCCAAAATTGTTGGTTGTCTCGTTGAGATTGCTTTCCATGGAACTCAAGTATTTTCTTTGATGTCTAATTCGTAGGTTCGAGTTTCACACTTATTTAGATCAAGTGCATTTGCACCTATAAATACTACACTTTCTACATGCCTAAACCATCAACTTTGATAAGAAATTTCTCCTTCTTCCTTAGTCTCACCTTCCCCCTTTTTACGATGAATGCAGATCAAAACGATCCACCTGAATGGAATCCATTCCAAAATAAATCTGCTATAAAAGGGAAAGGGCGACAAAAAATAAACATAGAAAAAATAGAAAACGAGAATAACCTTAAGGTTACATTAATAAAAGCTAGCGAACTAGCCACACTCACTGTGAACTTCTTGTTATTTTATTTTTCCCTAGTGGGAAAGGACATGCATTTTCCCACCCTGGTATAGAAACCATTTCTAACAAATTTAATGGCCAAAACCAAAATCAAAATCAACCAAGTACTGAAACATACCTCTACCTCATTACTCAAAGAAACAATAATATAACTCAAAAAAACCAAGAGCTAGTTCAAATGTAAAACCAATTAGAACTTGAGAAGAAAAAAACCAAAGAACTTGAAATAGATATCCTTGAAAGACTAAGACAAGGGCATTGGAGCTGCCCTCGCATACTTGCGCTAAGCAAAAAATGTCGTAGCTAATTTGGCAGAGAAGTTTGGTAATTTCAAATTAGTTATGGATGATCTACTAGAAAGTCATCGTCCAAGTATGGTGAATCCGAATACGAACAGTATTCGGATCTAAATATATACCATAATCTATATGCTCCAGATCAGATGATCCTGTTGAAGGTACTGGGATTGACGGGATCAATTTCCCTTGGCAAAACCAAAATAGAACCATTTATTTTGGTTTACCTAGTCATAACTATGATATGCTAGGTCCAAGTGATTTGTCATATTATGGCAATCAAGAAAGGTCCATATTTTTCAGTGGACTCGACAAGACTTTTCTGTTCGACAACATTACTGGTTACTTAAATGGGTAAAATTTAATGGACATTCAAAGGTCGAGTGGGACCAATAATCTATTGGACATATCAGGTAAGAGTGGGACCAATAATTTCATTGACATACCAGCAGGGCCGAGTAGAACCAATCTCATGGATCCTATATCTAATCCCATATGGCAACAATTTTCTTCTTTCACTACAACTCCTGCTAGTCATTGTAGGTCATCTAATGTAACTATCCCACGCAATTCCAACATTGGCAATGCAACTCCATATGTTCTGGAACCTGGAAATCATATGGTGCAGCTAATGCAAGACAATTTAGAGAACATGTTTCAGGGGACGTTCAACAACAACTACAACGGAGATGAAAATTCTGAAGCGATAGTGCCCTGCAAGCCAATATATTTAGTTTGTATTAGGATTATCATGTAATAAACTTTCTTTTCTATAAATGAATTATTACGTTTTATTTTGTTTGTATTATGTAAATCAAACAATGGCCAACTTCATCTCACGCGAAGTACTTAAGCGATTGGATGAAATCCTTAGATCACAATAAACTATAGGACGATTCACTTCAGTATGAAGTCAATCATGAAACAATCTCTAAGGTCGTCTTCATAAAACACGTTCCAAGTCATAAATTCCAAACGAAACGGGGTATCGAAGGATCACAAAGACTTGTACGAATATGCATGATTCACGTGGAGTGAATGTGTAGCGTTTCATGAGCAAGACCTTTATGATAGTGCATATGAGTAGGTGGTTCGATAGGGGATCGAACGCATCCAATGACCCGAACAGAGAAAGCCACTGTGGAATCGCATGACCCACATCGGCGATGTGATGTTTCTCAAAACTTATAATACTGTACGATTTAGTCATTTGACTTGGACATTCCCATGAAGATCATAATTACATATAATGAAAAATCGTCAATTCTTACACTGATCCCTATCATAACCCAAATGTGATGAGTCGTGCTAAACAACTTGCATAGTAAACACTCTCCTCCAACACATGAGTTGGATTCATAATCAAAGCAACGGTAAAGTTGGATTAATAGAAAGCAGGGGAAATAGGTTAATGAAAATTGACAAAATCGATAAAAGTCGGTTAAAACATGTGAAAATAATAAAAAAGTTAGTAAAATGGATGAACATTGGTAAAGTTGATGAAAAACAGGTGAAACCGGTAAAATAACGCCTGTGAAATCGATAAATACATATGGAATTGAATAAATTTGGATAAAATTAAATATCCTATTATTTCATGCTTTTAATATATCACATTTTCATTTTTCTAATTTATCACGAAATGACTTTCTAGAAACTATTGGTGGAACTTTAATACTGCAAGTGATATATGACCATTTGTTTCTAAGCAATTCAGATGTTTGTTTCTCGAGATTGGATTCAAATTCCACATCGGTTACATGTTAGTGTCCATCCGTATTAGTTTTGTATATTACAACTTGATATCTCGAGATTTTGGATTCAAATCCCTCACCGGTTAACTTTTAGTGTCCATCCGTATTGGTTTTGTTTATTACGGTTTGATATCCGATCAATCAATTTACAAATACTTATCGGCAATCTCATATATACCGCGGTTTACATGGACCGATTGCTCATTCTTGGAAAAAAAGTCTTAATTAGTTAGTTATTTATTGGTCCTCGTATTAATTGAGAATCCTATACAAAATTTTATCCATATGCAGTATTGCGGAAAACAACTGTCTAACTTAATGTGAATCACCATATAATTAACAATGATATATATGTAAATTAAGAGAATCATAAACCACAACATTCATGCACAACAACGTAATATTGCATCCCGATCCTTATTTAGTAAAAAATGTAAGATGCTCATTTCTTCATTTCTAAAATAGAATTAAATTCTACATTTATTCAATTATTATTTAGGTGATAAAATGAACAATTATATTAATAAATCAATAATGGTGTCAATTTTTCTCAATTACCTGGCGCACTTAATGAATTTTTCCCAATTTCCATAAACTATTCACCTATGAAGTGCATTTGCACCTATAAATACCGCACTTTCTACTTGCCTAGACCATCAACCTTGATAAGAAAGCTCTCCTTCTTCTTTAATCTCCCCCCTCCCCTTTTTTACGATGAATGCTGATCAAAATGATCCACCTTAAGGAATCCTTTCCAAAATAAAAAAAAAATGGAATCCTTCACTGGTGCTGAACTTCTTGTCATTTTCTATTCCCCTAATGGGAAAGGACATGCATTTTCCCACCCTGATATAGAAACCATTCTAACAAATTTAATAGCCAAAACCAAAACCAAAATCAACCAAGTATTGAAACTGACCTCTACCTCATTACTCAAAGAAACGATCATATAACTCAAATAACCCAAGAGCTACTTCAAATGAAAAGTCAGTTAGAACTCGAGAAGAAAAAAGCCAAAAAACTTGAAATAGATAACCTTGAAACTCGAAACAAGGGCATTGGAGCCGCCCTTGCATACTTGAGCTAAGGAAAAATGACGTAGCTGATTTGGCAGAGAAGTTTGGTAAATTTAATGTAGTTATGGATGATATACTAGAAAATCATCATCCGAGCATGGTGAATCCGAATACGAACACAAATCCGGATCCAAATATATACCAAAATATATATGCTCCTGATCAGACTAATCATGTTGCAGGTACTGGGACTGATGGGATCAATTTCCCCTGGCCAAACCAAACTGGAACCAATTATTTTGATTTACCAAGTCATAACTATGATATGCCAGGGCCAAGTGTTATGTCATCTTATGGAAATCAAGAAAGGTCCATGTTTTTAAGTGGACTCGACACGTCTTTTTTGTTGGACAACATGACTGATAACTTAAACGGGTTAAATTTAATGGACATTCCAGGGCCAAGTGGGACCAATAATCTCTTGGACATACCAAGACCGATATGGACCAATAATCTCATTGACATACCACCAGGACCGAGTAGAACCAACCTCATGGATCCTAGATCTAATCCCATGTGGGAGCAATTTTCTACTTTCACACATGGGATCAGATCTAGGATCCATGAGGTTGGTTCTACTCGGCCCTGGTGGTATGTCAATGAGATTATTGGTCCCACTCGGTCTTGGTATGTCCAAGAGATTATTGGTCCCACTTGGCCCTGGAATGCCCATTAAATTTAACCCGTTTAAGTTATCAGTCATGTTGTCCAACAAAAAAGACGTGTCGAGTCCATTTAAAAACATGGACCTTTCTTGATTTCCATAAGATGACATATCACTTGGCCCTGGCATATCATAGTTATGACTTGGTAAATCAAAATAATTGGTTTCAGTTTGGTTTGGCCAGGGGAAATTGGGAATGCGGCTCCATATGTTCTGCAACCTGGAAATTATATTGTGCCACTAATGCAAGACAATTTAGAGAACATGATTCAAGGGACATTCAACAACAACTACAATGGAGATGGAAATTCAATGGCGCTAAATCAGGGAAATGTTCAGAACATGTTCCAGGGTACGTTCAACACCATTAACAGTGGGAATTATTATACGATGCCGAATCAGGGAAATGTTCAGAACATGTTTCAGGGGACGTTCAACTACAACAATGGAATTTATACGACGCCAAATCTTCAGGGAAATGTTCAGAACATGTTTCAGGGGGCGTTGAATAACAACAATGTAAATGGAAATTTTACGGTGCCATTTCAAGGACATGTTCAGAACATGTTCCAGGGGTTAAAAAATAAAAATGGCTTTGGAAATTCTACGGCACCAGGGCAAAATAATGATATACAAAATAGGATTCAAGAGTTCAATCGCATGAATTGCCATGAAAATTGAGGTTTAAATGTCTTTGTATGAATATATATTTTAATTATCAAAAACCCCCTTGTTGTTTTTTATTAATTAAAAAACCCCTTTCCAAGATAAAATAACAATTATATCTTCACCCAAGGATGAAGAAATTTCATCTTAACCTAAAAATGATCAATTATCCCCCTAGTTAACTTTGAAATTTTCCAATAACCCCACCGTTCACATAAAAATATTTATGAAGAAATTTCAAATGGGTTCTTTTGCTAATAAATACAATACAAAGGGCTTTTTGATAGTTAGGCAAAGCACAATGAGTGTTTTTGTATCTAGCTCAAAAAATATACTATATTTTATGTTTCTGCTCGTGCCTTGGCACGAATGGGACCAGTCTGATTTAAAGCGTGAATATCCTTGTGATTCTATTTATCTTCTTCAATTATATAGAAATCATAATGATAAGTAATAGATTTTGTTTTTGATATTTTTAGGGAATTCGAGATGGGTTCATGCTATGAAATGTTCGAGACAAATGGTATTTGTGGAAGCTCCGATAATTCCATTCATGGTAGACAGTGTGGAAGCTGAATTGCAGAAAGGTTATGGGCCTCTTACCTTTCTTAAGGTGCATGATGCTGGTCATATTGTTCCGATGGATCAATCGAAAGGTTCATTAGAAATGTTGAGGAGATGGACACAAGGCAAAGAACCTTTAACACATAAAGATGGTCAACTTGTTCCAATGTGATTTTAACTAGTATGAAAAATATGTTGAAATTGGATATTATGTAAAGTTGTATGTAATATGTCTCTTTCAGTGGTATCAAGGACTATAAACTGTGGTACCTTGGAGGTACATATATATGAGAAATTAAGGAACGAAAATTCCTAAAGGGCACGATCTGCATAAATCATAGGTTGTTACCATGCATAGTTTCATTATTCCCCTAGTGATAGTGATTATGGTTGTCATAGAGATCTGCCACAATTTGTAGTGATCCTGGACATTGTCGCCCTCGTGGTGTAGCCAACCTAGCATATAGAATGAGGGCTTGAGCCTCGAAAAAATAAGTGACATCATTGTTGGGTGGAATAAGGATCTCAAGTCAGGTTTGAACAATCCTCTTTTGGGCTGAAGACGTTAGACTGCACCTGACATCCAAGCCCATTTGATTTATCTTGGCCTTGAGGGTTATTGGATGCCCGTAACTGATTCCTATATCAGTACCTCCCCCCTCTCTCCCCCACCCGCCCCAAAGAGCAATTTACCCCCTGTAATTTTATAGAAGTTTTGTTAGGCATGATGCTCTTAAAGCATGTATTTGACATTCTTTAATTGGAATAAATAAATAAATTTGAAATTCATTTTTCATATAATCATTTCGATTATGCATTTAATGCATAATATAAACATCAGAAAATTCCAAGTCTATTAAAGAGACTATGACTTAAGTATATATGTTATACTGGAGGATTAAAGTTTATAGCTAATGGACTAAAAAGTTCGTAGTGTGTTAAAGTTGGGATCTTTAACTAAACTCTACTAGTACGGTCCACGAAACATTTACAATGTAGTAATTTTGATCCGAATTACTGATGTAGAGACATCGAAGGTGGATGTACTTTGTGTAATTCGATTACATAGGACTGGACCAGATATGATCTAGAATCATAAATAAGATACCGTTGATATTATGGTTCTAGAACATGTCAATTGATGATCATATGTGAATTGATCTAAATCTTGAGTAGGCATAAACTCCTGTTTATGTTAACGAGTTCTTTTGACTCATAGGTAATGGCCCGTAACCATGTCGAGCCTAAAACTTATGTCTTGAAGATCCGTTGAGATAAATGGCTGGGAATGTGTTCTACAGATATGGAATCCAACCCTTCTTGCGAGAAGCTGGAATATTGATTTCCTTAAGTGTTAGTTCTGGAACTGAACAGTAGAGCGCTCTGATTTATGAATAAGTTCATAAATCAACTGTTTACTAGTGAACTAATGGAACTTAAGGATAAAGAAGTAATTAGAGGGGCAAAACGGTAATTACGCCTAGCTCTAGTCAATTATTGGAGGATCAAATTGCATGTAGTGATTATATCTATCAATGGACTATCTTGATCTTTAGAGTAAAATATATTGTAATGACAAGAGTACAATTCCAAGTCTTTAGTGGAGTCACTTGAAATTAATAGATCGAATTAATTATATTAAAGAGTTTGATAAATTATTCGATTTATTGGAGCTTGAAGTTACATGTCCATAGGTCCTCAACCACGGCTCCTGATAATCTACTTTTGAACTCAAGAAATTAGATCGAATTCATTCATGTTGCATTTTGGAAATAGTTTCCTAAAATGGAAATTCCGAATTAATTAGATGATATTTAATTAATTAATTTAGAATTAATTAATTATAAAATATCATGATTAATTGTATTAGATTTAATTATAGAATTGAATCTAATGAAAATTGAATACTAAATTCAAGAAAAAGGAAATATTGGCATTTATAGAATTTCTAATTGTAGAAATTTATTATTTAACATGTAAATATATATGATATATTTATGTAATAAATAAAAGTAAAAATTATATATTTATATATGTAATTTTCGAAATTATATATATAAATATATTTATGTATGTTTTAATTACTTACAAGAGTTGTATTTAATTAATAACTCTCTTAAGGTAAGAGAGAAAATATTTCTTTTCCTAGTAGGAATCTTTGAGTGAGTCATGGTAGGAGTTTAACTCTTTCCATAACTATCTATATATACATATAAGATATAGATCTTAGATGAAAAAGAATTGATTTTATGAAATCATTAAGATTACACTCAAAAAGAAAAAGCTCTTCAACCCTAAACATACAAAAAGCCACCCTTTGTTCAAGAAACAAAAAAAGTTTTCATCTTGAACTTTTGATTTCTAAAACGTGAAAGAAAGTTCGATTCTCTTAAGTTGGTACCCACACGCCTAGTAGAAGGAGAACGTGGTTGATATCAATGGTGAAAAAGATCAAAGTCGTTTGTTCATCAAATTCAAAGAAAAGCATGAAGCCAAAAGTTCAAAGAAAAGAACGAAGGACAGGAAGCTTACTGTAAGTTTTCTGTTTCTTTCTTATGCATAATTAAAATATTATCATTTATGGGATCCTCGTTTTTATGTTAGTTATTTTCGAAATATACTATGAACATAAAACCCACCAAATTCCGCAATTAGGTCGAATTAGTTCGATCTTGTTTACTCGTCGGGTCGAATAGTTCGGATCCGAAGTGGGTAAAACACCAACAATTGGTATCAGAGCGGTCCATAACGATTTTATTTTAATTGATTGTGGGTATATGCATGTTTAAATTGTTTAAATATTGAATGGATGAATGTTTATATTTATGGGTCGAATTTGGTGTTTTTGGGTTAGGATTTTATAATTGTTATTTAATTTCCTAGATTCAACTGTACGCCAATTTTTTTGGCAAAATACTTTTGTAATAATTATATTATTAGAAGAATTAAAGGATGGTGAACGAAGAATCAATGCTACTGGCGCTAGGTGGTCATGACTCAGTGTTTTCGTCTCAGTTTAAAATTAATCAAAAGAAGAATTCCAAAGGCATTGCCAATTAGACATGAACTCGTTGTTATCAAGAGTGAAATTATAGACACCAATTTGGGATTGTCTATAATCGTAACAGTAACACAAGGATTGAGGGTTGACTAAGTTTGGGGCCTTGGACGTGGGACTCTCTTACAAATAATTGGATCTCGATCAAATTGTTATACTGGGCCTCGGGCCAATTATGTTTTGGTATGGTCCCATTCCTGCTTCACTTCCAATTACGGAGAGAGACAATTAATCTTTAAAAACATGGTACCGAATTGAAATCAAAAGCCGATTTTTATTTGTGAAATTAAAATTGGATTTTTTATTTTGGGTTAATGTCGCAAGTTTGAATTGTGAACATTAAAATTAAGTTTATAACTTAATCAAAATAGTTTGATTTGGACTATTAGCACAATTTAGAATTGTGAGTCTTTTAGAACTTAAACAAAGTTATTTGGTTTGGACTTTTAGCACAATTAAGAATTGTGGATCTTGAATTAAGTTTTAAACTTAACCAAAATTGTACGTTTGATTTGGGTCATTAGCACAATTTTGAATTGTGGATTTTTCGATATAAGTTTAGAACTTTACCAAAAACCATTTGAGCTTGGTCGACTTTGGAATATGGACTTGATGGAGAATATTACAAGAATTTACTTGAAGAAGAAGATCGGTAAATGAAACTATTTTTGTAATAATTAGGCTCGTTGTTATTGTCTTCTGGGTTGTAATTTTTCTCATGGGTTGTAATCTTAGAAATACCCAAAAACACCCGACCCGCCATTTTTATTTACGCTTATGTTATTATTGATAGTATGTTCACGCATATTACATGTCATTTATGATACCCACAATCGCTTTATTATTTTTTTTTTTTTATGTTCATGCATCACACATAGATTTATATTCTATATATATATATGTTTTTATGCATGCGCGTATAATTATTTTATGAAAACAAATTTATTTAAATAATGAATTAGTTTAATTGTTAAACTTATGAGCATTATTTAATATTAGGTGATTCTTGAGTTTGGTAAAAATTAATAAGGGTTCACCTAAAAGTTAGTCAAGTTAAAATGTGTAAAGGAACCGAAGTCCAATTTGATTGGATAATATTTAATTTTAGCTCAACTTAGATAGTCTAAGATCACCTAATGTCCAATTAGATTGGAAGATAATCTACATAAAAAATTAGATCCAATTAGATTGGATTTTAATCCTAAATTAGCTTAGAGATTAAAAATCTAGTAATGTTAATGTAGATTATTAAAACGTAGATATTTATTTAGATAAAACACATGTTTTAAAATTATTGAGTGGGAGAAGGATATATGTCGATATATCCTACGGTCTCTATTGTTAGTTTAATAAAGTGAGATTTAGGTAGCGCCTCGCGGTGCCTAGATTGCATCCTCCCTACGGAAGGTGTCTTACCTATATCAATAACAAGATTAAACTTCCTTGAGATAGGATTTATTGATGTATTTTAGCTTGATCTACCCTACGGTGACAAGTCTAAGTTAAGTCATAAAATCTGAAACAATAGGTTGCACTCATAAATATGTATTTAAGTTAGTTGAATACATGTTGACCAAATAATGCGGTAATTAATAGTGAAAGATGAATATGAGATATTTTAGTTCACTTATTAATTTGAGACTGTCTCGAACTTAATTTAGTATTAATATGATCGACCCTACGGCAGCATATTAGTAGCTAAATTATTTTATCGCAGATTAGTAAATTGCTTTATGTGTTTTTCTTAAGAGTTGCATTTATGCATCACGTTTACTATTCCGAAATATGATGTTTATTATGAATGTATGATCGAATTTCAATTTATTTATTTATTCAACAATTATGTCTTTTATAAACTCATTTGTCGATATCCTCTCGAACGAAAACCTAACTGGGGAACGTAACTACGTTAATTGAAAATCCAATATTAGCATACGAATGATTTGTGAGAATCAAGAGTTTGTTCTTATAGAGGATTGTCCTCCAGAACCTCTCGCTGGTGCTTCTCGTACCGTACGAGATAAATATGATAGTTGGATCCCAACCAACTACAAGGTGCGTTGCTACATACTTGCTTCTGTGAACGTTGTTCTTAAGAAGAAACATTACATGGAGAACTCATACGAGTTATGAGAATCTTTACAAGTCATGTTTAGCAAACCTTCTGAACAAAGTCGACATGAATCGCCTCGTAGATTCATGAAGGCTAAGTTTAAGAACATGATAGGACAGCAAGCCAATCTTAATTATCTTGTAAGAGGACTATCTTCTTAAGGATTAATAATTAATACGCCTGTTTATTTATAGTACGTAAATTAAACAATGGCCAACTTCATCTCTCGCGAACTTATCTAAGCGATTGGATGAAATCCTAAGATCACATTCGACTATGGGACGATTCACTTCGGTATTGAGTGCAATCATGAAACAGTCTCTAAGGTCGTGATCTTAAAACACGTTCCAAGTCATGGATTCCGAACGAGACAGTGTATCGAAGGAATCGCTAAGACTTGTACGAGTATGCATGATTCACATGGAGTGAATTTGTAGCGTTTCATGAACAAGACATTTGATGTCAGTGCATATGACTAGGTGGTTCGATAGGGGATCGAACGCATCGAACGACCCGAACAGAGAAACCCATTGTGGAAGCGCATGACGCATATCGGTGATGGGATGTTTCTCAAGGCTTATAATAGTGTACGATTTAGTCCTTAGACTTGAGGTGCTAGGGCGAATTCGGTGCATGGGTGTACGTATTTAGATTTAGGTACTGGTCACGTAGCCTGACCTTAATGTGCCTAAGTTGGGTGCGTATAGTCGTGTACGCGAGTGGTTAGTACTAAGAAAGGATCTATCGACTCATCCTGATAAGGTGGGAGAATTTCCTATACGTTCTTAGATAATATGTTCCGAGGAACCTGCGGCCGTAGTCGGTGACGGATTTGGAAAGGAGTTTCCAAATTTATCAGTCACACTGGAATTATTATTCGGAATTAGAAAGTATAGTTGTCGAGATAATTTGAGGTGCCGGTCAATTCACACACCCTAGGTCTCGGTCGGGAAATTAGTCTTTGGAAGGACCGTATGTACATGGCAATTATAAGAGGTGAGGTTCACAAGATCAATTCACCTGAAGTTGGGCTTCATGGGCTTGTGGCTAGACATCGACCATGTAGTGTGGGTACTCCTGAATTAATAAGGGAGATTAATTCTGGAGTGGTCAATTAAAAGTGTTTAATTGATCGGAGCATTTAATTGCTCGTTAATTAAATCACGAAAGTTGTGGGCCTGCTGCCAATTGATGGTAAACCCAGAAGGTCACACACAATACAGTTGGACAGTGACAGTAAGAAAAGGAAATAGTTGATTTAAGGAAGTTAAATCAAAGTTAATGAATTAAAGTGTTAATTCAAAGAGAAGAATTATTAATTAGAATATCTAATTAAATTATTAGAGTGTCTAATTAATTAATTGGATTATCTAATTAATTATGATATTAATTAAAGTGATTAATTAATTAATTAAATGGAAGAAGAATTAAGCATGCAATTTTCGGATTACATGGATAAGGCATAAGGGGCGATTTTTGGTTAGGAGATAAGTGGAAGAGTTTGTTTCTTGTTTGACAAGTGATAAAGAAGAGATTTGGTTGAATATTGTTTCCTATTGTGATAAGGAAAGGATTCACCAAATCTTGATGAGATATCTAATAAGAGAAGGACTCTTCTCTTATAAATATAACTTCCATAACATAGAGAACTAATCCAAGTAATTAACAAGAGAGAAATTGAGAGCTGAAAATCGTGATCAGCCCTAGCCGAAAATACCCAGTGCCGCCGCCCCTTCTTCCTCCTCTCTTTCATCTGGATCTAGTTCAAGAGCTGGATCCAGTTCCAACTCTTCCTTCACTGACAAATCTCCAAGGTCTAGTTCGTAGCCTGTGACTTGGAGACGTTGCTACAATCCATCTGGTGTGGATACGTTCTGGAAGTGAGACAATTGGATCACTGCATCGTGAATCAAACAACAAAGCCGAAGGTTATCACCACCGAACCTTTGGTGAGGTAAATCGCATATTATCCCCTCTTTATGTTTCTATTGTTGTTTGATTCAACCTTTTCACATGAATAATATGGAGATCGATTTCTTGGGACTGCTGGGGTGCCTCGGAAAATTTTAAATTCCGCACTTTCGTTGTTCTGACAACCGAGGCATTCCCAACTGGACACTTTGGTAAGAGATTATGTACTTGACATGATCAAAATTGCGCACAAGGCGACAATAACAAGAGTCCATCATTGAAGAGATGACTCAAATTAGTGTAATTATTGGGTCACTCATGCCAGACTTTTCTGCGTTCACATCCAACTATATTAAGAAAAAGTTGGTTTCTAGCATGACTAAAATGCTCAAATGAATTGCAGACTTTTGAAGCCATATTTAAACATAAGGCTAAAAAGTATGAGGCAAATGTTGTCAAGCAAAGTTCGTCTTCCTCTATTGTTAAGAACAAAAAGAGGAAGAGGGTGAAAGGTGGGTCTGAGTCAAGACACAAGGAAGCTATGAGCATCCTAGGGCAAGTGAAATAAGAACAACTCCATGAACAAAATCCATAAGAGAAAATGTTTTCATTATGGAGTTCATGGGCATTGAAAGATAAACTATAAAAGGTATCTTTGATAAGAAGATCAAAACGAAAAGGTAAATTTGATTTACTGGTTTTTAGAAACTTATTACTGAAAAATGATTTGTCATTCTGAATATTTAATTCAGAGGCCACTAATCGCATTTGTTCTTCTTTAGATGTTTAATTCTTCAAAGGGACTTGTCAAATGGAATGTCACAATGAATGTTGGAAAATGGGCGATCATTTTTTGTAATGACCATATGAACAGTTCACTTAAAATTTAGGAATATATTCATTGTTTTGAACAATGTATACTTTATTCCTAAACTTTTCTAGAAATTTGATTTCTCAATTATGATTGCATGAATAAGATTGTTATTTTACTTTTTCTGAAAATATGATTGTTATTTCAGAAAATAGTTATGATAGAACATGGACTGCAAATGTCAAGAAATGATCGATAAATAATTTATGAATTATTTTAGGTAGCAAATTATTGATCAATCATGCGTTCTAAAACTTCTAAGAGTGATAACACATATCTTTGGCATCTAAGGTTAGTACATACTAACCTGGATAAGATAAACATGCTAGTAAATGAATGTCCTTTAAGAGAGTTGAAAGTCAACACTCTTCATGTTTACCTAAAGCAAAAGAAATCTGAATCTTCTGGAAAGATTAAAGAATTCCTAGAGATGTTGAAAAGCATTTAGGTAAATCACTCAAAACTCTTTGATAAGATCAAGGAAGGGAATACTTGGATTACGAATTCGAGGACTACATGCTGGAGCATGGAATTTAATCCAACTCACAGCACCTGAAACTCTACAATAGAAGTTTCTTAGAAATGGTTAGATCAATAATGAACTATACTCCTCATTGCCATTGTCTTTCTTGTGATAGGCACTAGAAACCGCAATCTACATTTTGAATGTAACAACAAACAAGTCAATACATAAGACTCCCATAGAGTTGTGGAATGGTTGTAAAGTTAGTTTACAATACTTTCACTTATATGAGTGTCTGGTACACCTATTGAAATGAATGACTGAAAAGTTGAAACAGTGGTATGAAGTGTGTCTATTTCTAGGCAATCTATTCGAAACTGGAGGAGGTTTCGTAGCACTCAAGATAAAAGAGGATTCGTATCGATGAATATTACTTTTATTGAGGAAAGCTAGATAACAAACTTTAAACCTCATAGTTAAATAATATTGGAAGAAATTTAAGCTGACGAGATCGGCACACCTTAGTTAACTACTGATAAATTACCTCAACGAAAGACCGCAATTCCTGATTAGAACATCTTGGTACATCATCGTAGTGGGAGGGTAGTTAGACTACTCACCTTCTACGAGCATGATGAGAAGTACCTCTAATAGTGTACGACACAAATCAAGATGATTCATTGTCAAACAAGCACGCAATGGCAAGGTGCGATGAATCCTATAACATCTGGAAAATTTGTAGATCCACATGATGAGATCAAATATATTTGATATAATTGGATCTATAAGAATAAGAGAGGTATGAACAAGAAAGTATAGACTTTCAAAAGGTTAGGCTAATAGCAAAGTGGTTTTACCTGAAAAGAGGGAGTTGACTATGAAGAAACTTTCTCACATGTTGCTAAGCTTAATTCCATACACATCCTCTTATCCATCATATCCAACATTTATTATATGATATGAAAATTGGATGTCAAGATAGCTTTTCTTGAATAGCTATCCTAAGGAGAGCATCTATAAGATGCAACCAGAAGGGTTCATTGATCAAGGCCAAGAGCAGAAAGTCTGTTAGCGGCAAAAGTCCATTTGTAGACTTGAGCAAGCATGCAAGTCCTGAAATCTAAGGCTTGATGAAACAATCAAAGTCCATTGATTTGAGGAAAACAACTAATGAACCTTGTGTATACAAGTATATCAAAGAAAAGAATGTGGTTTTCTTAGTAGTTTATATTGATGATGTCTATCTCATTGGGAATGACATAGAATATCATATGTCGTTAAAAACGAGGAGTTCGAGCGAAACATATTCTCAATGATCCTAGGAAGAGCAATGCATTATATGATCATGTATTCAGGTGGAGACCTGAACCTTGAAGGATAATTGATTTTGACTCTTAGTCAAAGGAAGTTTAAAGTCGACAACTTGATCAATATTCACTCTTGATGGTATAGTTGTTATTTGAAACAACTTTGTACTATATGACCATAGAAAGTGAATAGCTGCTTGTGAAGCAGCTAAAATACAAGTTACCAAATCATGCCTTCAAAACGTTTGAAGCATGCTTGGAGAGAATGGGTTTGAGATACATGTCCCATGTGCTTTAGAGCAAGTGGGAGATTGTTAGGCATGATGCTCTTAAAGCATGTATTTGACATTCTTTAATTGAAATAAATAAATAAATTTGAAATTCATTTTTCATATAATCATTTCGATTATGCATTTAATGCATAATATAAACATCAGAAAATTCCAAGTCTATTAAAGAGACTATGACTCAAGTATATATGTTATACTGGAGGATTAAAGTTATAGCTAATGGACTAAAAAGTTCGTAGTGTGTTAAAGTTGGGATCTTTAACTAAACTCTACTAGTACGGTCCACGAAACATTTACAATGTAGTAATTTTGATCCGAATTACTGATGTAGAGACATCGAAGGTGGAGGTACTTTGTGTAATTCGATTACATAGGACTGGACCAGACATGATCTAGAATCATAAATAAGGTACCGTTGATATTATGGTTCTAGAACATGTCAACTGATGATCATATGTGAATTGATCTAAATCCTGAGTAGGCATAAACTCCTGTTTATGTTAACGAGTTCTTTTGACTCATAGGTAATGGCCCGTAACCATGTCGAGCCTAAAACTTATGTCTTGAAGATCCGTTGAGATAAATGGCTGGAAATGTGTTCTACAGATATGGAATCCAACCCTTCTTGCGAGAAGCTGGAATATTGATTCCCTTAAGTGTTAGTTCTGGAACTGAACAGTAGAGCGCTCTGATTTATGAATAAGTTCATAAATCAACTGTTTACTAGTGAACTAATGGAACTTAAGGA
The DNA here is from genome assembly GCA_034814905.1 of Penstemon davidsonii. Classification (NCBI taxonomy): domain Eukaryota; kingdom Viridiplantae; phylum Streptophyta; class Magnoliopsida; order Lamiales; family Plantaginaceae; genus Penstemon; species Penstemon davidsonii. The sequence goes on from JAYDYQ010000177.1 coordinate 38,507, forward strand.
TAAAGAAATAATTAGAGGGGCAAAACGGTAATTACGCCTAGCTCTAGTCAATTATTGGAGGATCAAATTGCATGTAGTGATTATATCTATCAATGGACTATCTTGATCTTTAGAGTAAAATATATTGTAATGACAAGAGTACAATTCCAAGTCTTTAGTGGAGTCACTTGAAATTAATAGATCGAATTAATTATATTAAAGAGTTTGATAAATTATTCGATTTATTGGAGCTTGAAGTTACATGTCCATAGGTCCTCAACCACGGCTCCTGATAATCTACTTTTGAACTCAAGAAATTAGATCGAATTCATTCATGTTGCATTTTGGAAATAGTTTCCTAAAATGAAAATTTCGAATTAATTAGATGATATTTAATTAATTAATTTAGAATTAATTAATTTTAAAATATCATGATTAATTGTATTAGATTTAATTATAGAATTGAATCTAATGAAATTTGAATACTAAATTCAAGAAAAAGGAAATATTGGCATTTATAGAATTTCTAATTGTAGAAATTTATTATTTAATATGTAAATATAATTCTGTACCCAGGCACTTATACTATAAGGCTTAAGATCAAATTGGTAAATAATTTTTACAAGAAGATAATCCGTCAAATAATAATCTTAATAAACCCATGTTCAATATCAAGAAGCCCAAGAACGCCAACACACAGCAAAGAGGGGGCAAGGATATTTACTAATGAATTCGTAAGATTATTCTTGCCAGAAAACCCTTCTTAACCATAATCTTAAATCCTTATATTATTCATAACCCATGTACCAAAACAATATTTAAAACACATGGGGTTTCCAATATATAGTTATATACAGCTCAACACATGATTAAATGATTTAGCCTGTCATTAGGCTAAATGTACACAAAAAAATATAATTAAAATAAATACAGAAAAGTAAAATAGAAAATTACCTTGATGATCTTCAAACCAAAGCTTTATTAATTCACAATAATATTTTACAATAGGGAATTTTTAAACTTAATATTACAAGTGCGCGATTAAGGCAGAGGAAATTTAAACAAGTAGTAGTAGTAGCAGTATGAAAGCTTCTGCCCCTTCAGAAGGAAGAATGCTTCCTTTATAGAGAATTTTCTCTGTTCGGATTTCAAAAATCCTTCAATTCCATTTATTCCTGTTGATCCACTATCATTCCTGTTGATCCACTATCATTTGTCTTTGCCGACTTCAATAATCTGCCAGCTTGCCATTACTTTTGAAATTTGTCGCAACTTTTGAAATTTGCCGCAGCTTTAATAATTTCAGCAATAGTACTATTCATGAACAGTGACTTTTTTTACTATTCATCAATAGTATCTTGTCTACCAGATTTCTGATTTCTTATTTTCCCGATTTAATATTTTCGAAGATTTCTTCAATGTCTAGAGCATCAAAAGGATCATCATCCTCTTGTCCTTCTCCTGCTAAGTCATAATTTGACGAGGATGCCATCGAAGTATCTGACTTTGTTTCATTATTTGAAAACTCTTTAAAATTTTCTCTTAAGTCTTTCTTCATTTCTTCCATATATGCTTTAATAATATCTTTTCTGGACAATCCTTGTTGTTTCATTTTTAATTTTCCAGATATAACCTGGAATGGGCTAGGAGTATCTTCCTTATCCTTATTTTTGTAGGACAATAATTTGGACTGAATTAATTCTTCAGTATCTGCTCCGAATATTTTCCCAGAGGAAGGATCAATTTTGTTCATTTTTTCCCAAAATTTTGAGAACGATGTCCTATAAAGACATGGAGTATGGTGTTCTGTATAACTAACCACAGGTATCCATTTTGATATCCAAGGGATTGAAAATTCAATGAAAAAATGCATAGAAGCTATGAGCTCATCTGCCTTATAAGAGGTTATTAACCTGGAAATTTGGGGAGATATATCTACCCATTCTGAGTAAAAACTTTTCCATTTATCAGGAAGAATTTTATAAGTAGGACCGTGGTATGACCACCATTGAACAAACCAATTTGGCAAAGGAGATTTATAAACCTCACTACACACTTTTATAAACCAAGTATGTTTCTTTTTATTATTTTGATAATATAAGACTTTATCAAAGGCTGAGATATAATCCCAGTAATTAAATTTTATTGAAATATTCTTTTCAGAAAAGATATAATCTTTTTCTTTAAAGGTTGATAAACCCCATTCTTGAGAAGAAAATATTTTCTTAATAATTATTTTACTAAAAGTATAACTTTTCTGATCATTTGATG
>JAYDYQ010000179.1:0-26556 GCA_034814905.1 Penstemon davidsonii
CCCAAATGACTCCGAGAAGCTCGTCCAACCATTTACCCTTTGCCTCGGCCAATCGCTTTTCAAGTGATCGGACAATCTCCTTGTTGGTGACTTCGATCTGTCCGTTTGCTTGGGGATGACCGACCGAGGTGAAATTTTGCTGGATTCAAAATTTTTCGCACCATTCCAAAATCTGCTTTCCCGCAAACTGAGTTCCGTTGTCGGAGATCAAGATCCTAGGTATCCCGAACCTGCAAACAATATTCTTCCATAGAAAATTTATAACCTGAAATTGAGTAATCTTAGTTAGTGCGATACATTCAACCCATTTACTGAAGTATTCAACAGCAACTAGGACATAGTTTTTTCTCGATCTAGCTGTTGGGAAAGGTCCCACGATATCGATCCCCCACTTATCGAATGGCCAGCAGATCGGAATAGAGTGCAGTTGTTCGGCGGGCTGATGAATCAAATTTGAATAAATTTGGCAATGATGGCACTTCTTGACATAATCGATGGCATCCGAAATCAAAATAGGCCAATAATATCCAGTCCTCGAGCACTTCAAAGCTAATGCTCTTGCACCGCAATGGGTTCCAGCCTCACCTTCGTGAATTTCCTTCAGGATAAGATCAAATTGGCTTTCCGGAATACACTTCAACAGAATTCCTGAACTAGATCTCTTATAAAGCTGGTCCTCGATCAAAACGTACATCGGAGCTCGATATTTAATTCGTCGTGCTTCGTTCGCTTCCTCTGGTAAGGTACCATTTCTTAGATAAGTTTTTAAGGGATCCATCCAAGAAAGCCCTTGAGTATCTATTTCCATGATTTCTGAGCTCGGAGTTACGTTCAAATCTATGGCTGGAGTGTTTGACATCAACCAAGTTATTACTCTCTCCTTTCGTCCATCCATCGAGCCCGTAAATTTCGAGAGCAAATCCGCCCAAGAGTTTTCTTCTCGAGGGATAGCTTGTATATCGAACTTATCCAGCTTTGCCACTAGATCCTTCACCCTCTTTAGATATTTTACCATGTTGAACTCCTTTGCCTCATAGACCCCTTTCACTTGCCTATGTATCAGCTCGGAGTCGGTCAACACGGTAAGGGACTTTATACTTGCTTTAATCGCCAATTCTAATCCAGCGATTAGGGCCTCGTATTCTGCTTCATTGTTCGTGACCACAAAATCTAGAGTAATTGCATAACTTAGGTCCTCCCCCTCGGGACCCTGAAAGTGAATTCCGGCCCCACCTCCTTCTCTAGTCGACGACCCATCGACATGCATCACCCAGACTTTCTCCTGAACATCTACCACCAAATTAACCTCGGGAACTTGTTGCTTTTCTGAACTAGCTCCCGCTGATTCTGCAATAAAATCGGCCAGGAACTGGGCCTTGATCGCTGTTCGAGGTAGGTACTCGATTTCGAACTGTCCAAGTTCCACAGCCCATTTAATCAATCTTCCGGACGTCTCTGGTTTTGACAGAACTTGCCTTAGAGGCTGGTTTGTCAAAACAATAATCTTATAAGTCTGAAAATAAGGCCTCAGTTTCCGTGCGGCAATAACCAAAGCAAGTGCGAATTTCTCGATCTCCAGATAATTCTTCTCCGCCCCTTGAAGCACCTAACACGGATAGTACACCGGCTTGTGATCGGAATCCTGAACTCTCACCAGAACTGAGCTTATGGCATCCATCGATACTGCTATGTATAAATACAAAGGCTCTCCCTCGACCGGCTTTGCTAACGTCGGTGGGGAGACTAAGTACTTTTTAAGCTCTTCAAAAGCTTTATCGCACTCCTCATTCCACTCGAAGCTTTTCAATTTCCTCAGCAATTTGAAGAAAGGCAAACTCTTGTCCGCTGAGCGGGATATAAATATGTTCAAAGATATTATTTTTCCGATCAAACTCTGCACTTCAGATAACTTCGTGGGCGGTTTAAGTTCGGCGATAGCTCTGATTCTCTCTGCGTTCGCCTCGATGCCACGCTCGTGGACCAAATAACCGAGAAATTTTCCCGATCTCACCCCGAAAGTGCATTTTGCTGGATTTAGTTTCATTCTATACTTCCTCAAAATCGCAAAACATCTGTCGAGGTGCTTTATATGATCTTCCTCTGTCATGCTCTTCACGAGCATATCATCGACATAAACTTCCATGATTTCCCCAATTAAATCCTTGAACATCATGTTCACGAGCCTTTGATAAGTTGCTCCAGCATTCCTTAGTCCAAAAGGCATCACTATGAAGCAGTACACTCCGCGTTCGGTAATGAAGGCGGTTTTGTCTTGATCCCTTTCATTCATGAAAATCTGATAAAATCCTTGGAAGGCGTCCATCATGCTGAAGAAGATGAAACCGGCGGTCGAATCGACCAGCATATCGATCCGCGGTAAGGGATAAGGATCTCTCGGACATAACTTATTCAAGTCTGTAAAGTCATTACACATTCTCCACTTGTTGTCCACCTTTTCTCCCTTCGACACCAATACAACATTGCAGAGCCACTCCGTAAATGTTATTTCCTTGATCTGCCCAGCTGCTAACAATCTATCGACCTCAGCGTTAATGATTTTATCCTTTTCGCGACCATGATTCCTCTTCTTTTGCCTAACTGGCTTTGCTTTTGGATCGATATTCAGTGAATGAGTAATTACCCTTGGGTCGATCCCCACGATGTCATCAGAACTCCATGCAAAGACATCGGCATTGTTTCTTAAGAACTCGATCAGCATAGTTTCCATCCCTTGACTTAGTTCGGTCCCGATCCTGGTGAACTTCTCGGGGGAGCCAGGAACTAACGTCACCTGTTTATGATTTGGGGGTTGAACGCTCATATCGACCTCTTTACCTTTCTTACTTTGCAATTTTTCACAATCAGGTAGAGGTAAGTCGGATATCGAGAAAACCTTTTCATTCTCTAACTTCCTCTTCGAGGGCAAAATTGGCTCGAACTGCTTCTTCATGTTTAGGGACGTGTTGTAACACTCCCATTGATTTAGCCTAATTTCGTCTTAAGGTTAAACTCAGTAAGATATTAAAAGATCCAATTTTTATGTTAGGGGTTTGGTTAAAGTACTCAGGATGGTGCAATTCAAGAACAAATATAAGTCATAAAATTACGTAAGAACAAGTATATTGGAGGCGAAATAAGAGTAGTATTATTGATAGGTTCAATTCTGGATCCTTATTACAACCATGTATTCACTATTTATACTGAATACCTAATCCTAACATAACTAGGAATCCTTCTAGGCCTAGGAATCCTGCATGGACTAGGAGTCCCGTATAGCCCAATAAATCTTCAAGGTCAACCGTAAGGTCGATAAGATATAATGAAGTAGATCGAGCCGAACTTGTACTTTCGAGGTGACTTATTTCGTCTTCGTGGGTCGGATTGGTTCTGAACCCGTTCGGTAAGTGCAATTCAATCTCGAGTGTAAAATAGCCCTCATCAGTACTCCCTCACTTCTCGAGCGTAATCGTAGCTGGAGCTCGTAGAAGTAATTAAGATCGTAGTCTCAACCCTCAATGGTTCATGAAATATGCCTCGTTAAAAACCTGGTTCGGAAAAACCCTTCATGGGATAAAAACCAAACGAGGGAAAAAGAGTGCACATCATTACGAAACCCGCTTCTCAAGCGGAAGTGTAGTTGTAGCTCGGAGAAGTAAAATTATGCCTTTGAATGGCTTCCTGATGTATATCAAACATGCCTCGTTAAAAAACTTGCTCGGAAAAACCCATTGGGATAAAAACCGACCAAGGGAAAAAGAGTACATATCCTTCGTGATATTAGGGTTTGTCAATGCATGGGTATTGTGTCGTAGCGATCTCTGAGTATAGCATAATTTCTTCAATGGTTGAATTTGCAATTCTCCATAACCATAATCAGCAGGGAGATCGGAGCAGTTAAAAATCCCACACAGTAATTCTTCGACCTTTTTTGCCAAAATGTCGATCTCATAAATGAACCAAGATCTTTACATCCTGAATGGTGTCAATATCAAACAGAACACAGGAAGCGCATAATAGAGGCATGACGGCTCATATTTTGATCAATACCAATTTTTAGAAGATTTTCCGGACTAGTTAGCCTTATAGTGGTAATAATGTAGATCTGTATAAGACTTAGAATTCCTAATCGATCTTTAGAGATCGAGCATGAATGTAACTGTCTTTTAGTAATCTTTGTACGTCCTCTCATTCTTAATAAAGTGTTTGCTTCTGCACTCCCCTTTGTCTTCGTATTCTTTGAATGAACTAGGTAGTTGTTTGACTGATCATATAAGAGACTTATTCATCCAAATCATCCGTTTCATCAGTTCAAAGGTCGATTGATTATTGTCGATCTCATACAAATTATATTGTTTAACTTAGAATCCATACCAATTTAATGGTCTGAGCTTTAGTTTTGTAGTCCTTGTATATCGTTGAGTGTATACCGAACTAACGGTTTTACTCAAATTAATAAAAAATTTGGATGGTAAACCAATTATTGGTTTTAACCCTTTGTATATCGTAGATCGAAGATTGTAGATCGAGCTTTACCGATTGATGGTTTATGCTCATAAAATTGGAATTTTTACCAACTTAATGGCTTTATTCCTTTATCTATCATAGATCGTTGATTGCAGATCGAGCTTTATCAATCGACGGTTTATGCTCAATATGTACTTGGAGGAGTTTTACCAAGTTAATGGTTTTACTCAATATTTTTCGATCAAGAGTTTAATGAATTTACTCATTATTTTCGATCAAGAGTTTATACCAAATTATTGATTTTACTCTTTATTTTCGATCAAGAGTTTATACCAAATTAATGGTTTTACTCTTTACTTTCGATCAAGAGTTTATACCAAATTAATGGTTTTACTCTTTATTTTCAATCAAGAGTTTATACCAAATTAATGGTTTTACTCATTATTTTCGACCAAGAGTTTATACCAAATTAATGGTTTTACTCTTAATTTTCGATCAAGAGTTTATACCAAATTAATGGTTTTACTCTTTATTTTCGATCAAGAGTTTATACCAAATTAATGGTTTTACTCTTTACTTTCGATTTAAGAGTTTCTACCAAATTAATGGTTTTACTCATTACTTTCGATCAAGAGTTTATACCAAATTAATGGTTTTACTCATTATTTTCGACCAAGAGTTTATACCAAATTAATGGTTTTACTCTTAATTTTCGATCAAGAGTTTATACCAAATTAATGGTTTTACTCTTTATTTTCGATCAAGAGTTTATACCAAATTAATGGTTTTACTCTTTACTTTCGATTTAAGAGTTTATACCAAATTAATGGTTTACTCATTATTTCCGACCAAGAGTTTATACCAAATTAATAGTTTAACTCTTTATTTTCGATCAAGAGTTTATACCAAATTAATGGGTTTACTCTTTACTTTCGATCAAGAGTTTATACCAAATTAATGGTTTTACTCATTATTTTCGACCAAGAGTTTATACCAAATTAATGGTTTTACTCATTATTTTCGACCAAGAGTTTATACCAAATTAATGGTTTTACTCTTTACTTTCGATTTAAGAGTTTATACCAAATTAATGGTTTTACTCTTTACTTTCGATCAAGAGTTTATACCAAATTAATGGTTTTACTCATTATTTTCGACCAAGAGTTTATACCAAATTAATGGTTTTACTCTTTACTTTCGATTTAAGAGTTTATACCAAATTAATGGTTTTACTCTTTACTTTCGATCAAGAGTTTATACCAAATTAATGGTTTTACTCTTTACTTTCGATTTAAGAGTTTATACCAAATTAATGGTTTTACTCATTATTTTCGACCAAGAGTTTATACCAAATTAATGATTTTAACTCTTTATTTTCGATCAAGAGTTTATACCAAATTAATGGGTTTACTCTTTACTTTCAATCAAGAGTTTATACCAAATTAATGGTTTTACTCATTATTTTCGACCAAGAGTTTATACCAAATTAATGGTTTTACTCTTTATTTTCGATCAAGAGTTTATACCAAATTAATGGTTTTACTCTTTATCTTCGATCACAGAGTTATATCAACAGATTTTACTCTTGTTAACTTCGATCCTCAGGACGAACAAAAGTTCTTGCCTGATTTCGATCACAGAGTTATATCAATAGATTTTACTCTTGCTTTTATTTTTCTTTTCTGGAGTATTTTCGAGCATATGGTTGTATCAAAAGATTTTACCCTTTAATCTCAATTAATTCGTGAGAACTCCACTATAAGCAACCAACGCAAATTAAAGCAATTAAAAAGCAGACATATTAATCTCAAGTAATTCGTGAGACTCCCCTGTCAATTAGCAAAATAGCAGCCACCTTAAATCTCACAACTACAACCAATGGTTTATTAGAGAATCAAGCAACCAGCACAATTACAAGCTAGCAGCTGAAATTAAATGATCTCAACCCAGGCAGGCAGCATGAAGTAATTCTTACAAATGAACCAATGGAAATAAAGGCAGAATCAAGCAACCATTAGAATAATTGATAAACGTAGCTCACTGGCATTACAATCAATTAATTAATCTCAACTACAAAGAGATATGAACGGAATATACACAGGAGCTGAGAATTCTTATAGATCGCATAAGCCCGAAGTGAAGCCCAAAAATAAACTCCCAAATTCATCAATTAAATCTGAAATTGATTAATTACCCAAGCAATAGAAGTAATTTTAATATGAAATACGTGAGGAATTGAAGAAATACAGTCGCAATCAAACCTATTCAACGAACAGGGATTTCCATGTGGGTGAACTCCAAAATTCAATTCCCACTTTCCAATCGATTAAATCCAAAATTAGTCCTCCCAATCTCATAAATTGATTCTCAAAGGGAAGTATAATCTCCAATCGTAACTGTAGGAAACTCAATCAATAACAAATTTGATGAAATTGATTCCAGAATGCTCAGTTGAGCTTTTACGTAAAAATACTAGTCTTTTCCCTTTGGGCTAAATTAAGCCCTTGACTTCTCTGTTCGGAGATTACAGCTCGGGATCAACTCGTGCATGATGGGAAGAAGGTTCTCTCAGTAGTTCGTGTATCTTTCCTTGGATTGACCATATTCGATCGAGTAATTAACCTTGCCCCTCGGTGGGCGCCAACTGATTTAGCCTGATTTAGTATTTAGGTTAATCTCAGTAAATTAATAAAGGAACAATTCTATGATAGGGGTTTGGTTAAAGTACTCAGGATGGCGTACTTTCAAGAACAATATAAAACACGTAAGAACAACTCAATAGGAAGCGAAATAAGAGTAGTATATATTGATAGGTTAAATTCTGGATCCTTATTACAACCATGTATTCACTATTTATATTGAATACCTAATCCTAACATAACTAGGAATCCTTCTAGGCCTAGGAATCCTGCATGGACTAGGAGTCCCGTATGGCCCAATAAATCTTCAAGGTCGACCGTAAGGTCGATAAGATATAATGAAGTAGATCGAGCCGAACTTGTACTTTCGAGGTGACTTATTTCGTCTTCGTGGGTCGGATTGGTTCTGAACCCGTTCGGTAAGTGCAATTCAATCTCGAGTGTAAAATAGCCCTCATCACCCATGCCATGCATTGATCATTCCTCATTTCTCCGACCCCCGCCAAAGTGGGAACTTGACCTTCTGATGGTAAGTCGATACGACCGCTTTGAAAATATTTAAAGTCGGTCTTCCCAAAATAGCGTTATAAGCGAAAGGGGTACTTACGACCAAGAATTTGACCATCTTCGTCACATGTTAGTTTCTTGCCCATTGTGGTACTTAGGAGGATGGTTCCGAGGGGAACGATTTCCGAACCACCGAAGCCAATAAGCGGGGTAGATACCCGATCCAAACGTGGGTGCTGTAAATTCATTCTATCGAGAGCTTCAGAGGAGATTATGTTTGCCGAGCTACCATTATCGATCAATACCCTTTTAACCTCAAAGTTAGCAATTTTTAAGGTCAAAACCATGGAGAAATCGGGGTCATCTTCATTAGTATCCCAAGTTACTTCGCTTGGTCTGTCAGCCTCGGTAAAACTAATGACCTGATTTGTCAAAGGTGCTGGTTCTAAGGACATAATGTCATTCCTGGTCGACACACCTATCTTTATCGACCTAGCTGTCCTTTTCCTTGCATTCCTTCTATCCCCCCCAGCAGGTCCGCCAGCTATTACATTTATCACCCCGTTCGTCTGTTCCTCGGCATGATGTTGATCTTCACGGTGCTGTTCGGAAAATTTCCGTGGACTCCTAGATCGGAAACGGTTGTTAGGATTCCCCTTCCTAACGTACTCCTTCAGTTTTCCCTGGGCGATCAATTTCTCAATTTCCTGTTTCAACTGAAAACAATCCTCGGTGATGTGCCCCCGAGCCCTGTGGTACCTGCAATACTTATCATGATTCATAGTCCCCGGCCTGGCTTGAGTGATACGCCGAGCTTCTGGGACCAAATTCCTTTCTTCGAGCACAGTTAAAATTTCGTCCCTCGAGGCATTCAGCCTGGTGAAACTACTTTTTCCAGGCTCTCTCCTTGGAGCTCTTTCTGGAGAAGCAGGTCGACCATAGACATTAGGTCTGTTGGTCGGATCCTGAGGTTTATAGACCTTAAGTCTCTGCCAAACCGAGCCTCTTTGCTGCGTGTTTGACCCTCCGTAGTCGCTTGGTTTTGGGATAGGGGCCCTGTCAGGTTTCTTCCCGACCGGGGGCCTAGAATTCTGAGCGTTTTTCAACTTGTTCATTTCCTCCTGAATCATGTACTTTTCAGCTATTTCCATGATTTGCTCGAAAGATTTGGGTTGCTTTCGACAAAGAGCGTTCCCGAACTGGCTATTACGGGTTAATTCGAACATAAATGATGACAGAAATTCAATCTGAGGAGTATCGACTTTTAGAAGCTCAATACTAAACCTTGCCAGCCACTGCCTTAGCGTTTCTCCTTCCAGCTGCTTAACAGTCCCCAAATGATTGGCAGGTAACCTTTGTTTTCTTTGGCTGGCAAATTGGTGTTTCAACTTATCGCACAACTCGTCGAAAGAGAAAATAGAGTTCGGAGGTAGCTTTCCGAACCAATCCAAAGCGATCCCTTCGAACGTGGTGACCATGATTTTGCAACAGAAGTCTTCCGAATGCCCATATAAATTCAACACGTTTATGAAACTATTAATATGCTCTCCTGGGTCGGAAGTTCCATTATACCTTGGCAACCTCGTTGGAACTGTCTCTGTACCTCGAGCTTCTCTAATTTCTTGGCAAAAGGGCGAACATCGCATGATATTTGTACTCAATTCCTTGTCTTGCCCATCCTCAAGGAAAACGGCCCCGTTCTCTTTAACCTCAGTTCGTCGAGCCCTAAAGTCCGCGGGTCGGGCTTCCTTTACCAGCATCTCCTTCTTTAATTCCTTTACAACTCTTTCCTGCACAATCTTCTCCAAGTCAGCCTCGGTCACTTTTCTGTAGACCGGCTTCTTTAACCTATCCACAGCTTCGGGCTGACTTTCCCTGACCACTGAATCATCCAAGCCTTGGATTCTAGATGGTTGCCCTGAGCGGACACCAGCTCTAGCTCGAGGTGCTCTGGGATGAACATTAGATGGTTCCCCTAAAGCAGATCGACGAATACTCCCTTCCCTTTGCCCGTTGGTAGCGGGACCCCGAGCAGTAGGTTGATCGACTGGGAGCTGCTGACCAGGCATAGTTTCCCGGTCTGCTCTTTCCGTGTTCAGAAATTCTCTACACATAGTTCCGATAATAGAACGCAGATCGGCCACTGTCGTATGAATTGGCAAATCATTTGGCGGGTCGAGCGGTGGCACCTCAGACTGGTGGGCCGCTCGAGATTGGTTACTTGGTTCGTTGTTTACCGACTGTTGAGCTCCAACGGCTTGTGAAGGCTCTCCACGTTGGTACGTATATCTCCTAGTAGTAGGCATTTTTCGATCTAACGCCCGAATAGGCCCCACGGTGGGCGCCAATTGATTATGCTCTTTTTCGTTCGGGACAAATAAGGAAAGTCGAGCAAAACAATGAAATAAGTCGAGTGTATAAGTGATGTATATTAATGTTAAGATCCGAATACAAGTTACAATGTAGGTCTACTCGAGCGTTACAGGATACCGCACTACTAGCTAGATAAATACAAAGAAAAGCAAGCTAAGGCCTATTCCGAGCTCTATGTCCAAGCTGGAGTGTGTCTTGGGAATAGTGCCCTCCCCTGATGTCATAAATGCGCCGCGTATATATAGGAACAGTGATGAGCTAGGTAGACCCTCCGCAGGAGAATACGTCTTGCCAACTGTCCTGACCTGCGGGTCGGCCCCACAGTAATTCCGAGGAGAGAGGCTGATCGAAAAGTAAGGTCTCGAGCTATCAATCTGGCTTGATCGAAAATAGTGTTCGGCAGGTCGAAAAATAGTCTTCCTGGTCGGGACTTAGGTCAATCCCGAGCAGAGGTATTTCCTAAGCTGGCATATGCGAAATATCCCTCATCAGTTAGGATTAGGAGTAGGAGTAAAGAAGAGAAGAAATGGTACTTGGACAGTGGATGTTCGAGGTACATGTGTGGTGACATACATGAACTGACTGATGCTGCTGCCATAGACGTTCCAAATGTTACTTTTGGAGACAGCAAAGAAGGCAAGATTATGGCGTATGGAAAGCTTATCAAAGGAAACATTGAGATATCTGACGTCTCTTATGTTAAAGGCCTAAAGTACAATCTGCTGAGCATAAGTCAATTTTGTGACAAAAGATTTTCTGTTATCTTCTCATCAGATAAGTGCTACATAGAGCAAGTTGGAACCAAGAAGGTGATATTATCTGGAAGAAGACAAGGAAACATCTATATAGTTGACTGGAATTCTGTGGATAAGAATTCTAATGTTTGTTTGGTGGCCTCTAAACGAAGTGAGGTTAGTTGGCTATGGCACAAAAGAATGAATCATTTGAATTTCAAGACCATCAACAGATTAATCAAGAATGATTTGGTAGAAGGAATTCCAAAGACAGTCATGAGCAAAGACAAGCTATGTGACGCATGTCAGAAGGGTAAACAAGTTAAATCAACTTTCAAAAGCAAGAAGCACCAATCTTCAACCAGAATTTTGGAGCTACTACATATGGACTTGTTTGGACCTATTAATCCTATCAGCAATGGTGGAAAGAAATACTGCCTAGCTGTTGTGGATGACTATTCAAGATTTACTTGGGTGATATTCATGAAAAAGAAGAGTGAAACCAAGGAACATCTTACTAATCTGATGGAACTGATCCAGAATGAAAAGAGCTTAAAAATATTAAAGATCCGATCAGATAGGGGCACTGAGTTTACAAACTCTACTGTTGAAGAGTATTGTAATTCCAGAGGAATCAGTCATGAGTATTCTATAGGCTAACACGTGTCGCCCTAATAGAACTCTAGGGCCCATAGGAGTCTTTGTACGGCCCACTAGTTGTCCATAAGCGTAGATCGATCAAGTAGACCATTAAGATGTCCTTCGAGCTGTATATTTGCTAGCCAAGGTCGATGAGTTCCACGGCTGATTGGAATTGTAGTGTTCCAGCTCGATATGGATCAGGACGAAGAATCCGACCTAGCTAAATATGAAATAGCCCCCATCACGGTTGAACAATTTCGACCGGTCGGATCGATCCGGTTTTCAAAACACTGAAGTTAACCTGATTTAGCCTAATTTCGTCTTAAGGTTAAACTCAGTAAGATATTAAAAGATCCAATTTTTATATTAGGGGTTTGGTTAAAGTACTCAGGATGGTGCAATTCAAGAACAAATATAAAGTTATAAAATTACGTAAGAACAAGTATATTGGAGGCGAAATAAGAGTAGTATTATTGATAGGTTATATTCTGCCTGCTTAATACATTGTAAGATTCGCTATTTATAATATTCATCACATCCTAACAGAGATAGGAGTCCTATTAAGCTTAGGAATCCTGCATGGCCCGGGAGTACCGCATGGCCCAATAAGTCTTCTGGATCGGACATTTGGTCGATCAGATACATTTTGACAGGTTGAGCCGATCTTACTGTCTACGTGGATTGGATCGATCTTGATTCTCCTCGAAAAAACCCTGCTCGGTTATATGTGTAAAAATAGCCCTCATCGGTACTCCCTCACTTCTCGAGCGTAATCGTAGAAGTAAATGTGATTGCTACTTTGGTCCTTTCATCCTTCACGAAATATGCCTCGTTAAAAACCTAGTTCGAAAAAACCCTTCAAGGGATAAAAACCGAATAAGGGAAAAAGAGTGCATTTTCAATTGAACTATTCACATAGGGACACGTATTTTGGTAACGTGTGTCAGACAACCATAAAGTCTTTTCAAGGTTTTGTTTGGCGGGAATACTAAGAGACGCGAAGGGTTGAATCTGTCTTTTCACCACCCATATATATAATCGAAAATCGCGGGATATTTTACTCTTTACCCCAGATATTTTAGATCTTTCTTGCAGTAAAAGTTTAAGTCGAAAAACTTGTCATCTTCTTGTTTCATCAAGCATATTACTTTAAGGTTCAATGGCTTCGACCTCGCAGAATCCCCATTCCTTACCTCAAAATGTAGGAGAACAAATACCACCTAACATTCCCAATCCTGATATCCTTTCCTCTGAGGACGAAGCAGCGGATGATGTTCAGGTAGAAGAAGTCAGAAATTATGAAGAAAAGGAAGTTGATAGTTTGGTGGTGGAAATCGTTCCAGAAGAGGAGATGATGTCCAGGGCATCGAAAAAATCTAAGACGTCTCAACCTCAAATTTCCGCTCCTATCGAATTCTTTCCTTCTCGATGGAAAGAAGAAGATCTACCCCATTTGAAAAAAGAGTATGGTCGATATTTTTCGTCGGATTTTGAGATCATTATACCTTCCCCCGAGGAGAGAGTCAACACCCCTCCTACGAATTGTCGTGCTTTCTATACGTCCCACTTCGAGCATGGGTTGCATTTTCCCCTTTCTCCAATTCTTCGTCAATTCTTAGAGACTTTCTTTGTCTCTCTTACCCAACTTGTTCCAAATGCCATTGCTTTTATGATGGCTTTTTCTGTGTTGATGGTCGCACGAGGTTTGCAGCCCTCATTCCGTAATTTTCTTCACTTTTTCTGACTTTCTGTATCGACCTCCTCCAACAGGGGCTATTATTACGTTAGCCAAAGACCTGGGTATGCCGTTCTTGAAAACGCCATTTCGAGCAACAGTGCGGAATGGAAATCAAACTTCTTTTTCGTTAAGGCTCCGACCGTGCATGTCCTTGAAAATGGAGAAACTGAGGAGTTTACTTACGATTGGGGATACAGCGATTCTTGGGTGTACGGGGGTCGGAAGGTGATTGGCGAGATGACCCCAGATGACCAATTTTCATCTGATCAGATTGAGGAGATGAGATCGAATAAATATCAATCAGCTTATTTGATCGGGGAAATTTTCCTTCGGAAGGCGGGATTGAGTTCTTTGGATTTTCTCATTTCATCGGACAATCGATCTTTAGGTAAGACTTTTCCTGTTTAACTTTTTTAGAAAAGGATTTATGAACTTGTCGTTCACTAATGTTTATCAATTTCACGTTGCAGCCACCATGGTCGAGAACTGCCGTTTTTCCGTGGTCGAAAAATCTGTCCTTTCAAATTCGAGAAAAACATCGGGCAAAGTCCCCATAGAGCAGAGACAATCCAGAAAGAGAAGAAGAAATCAAATCATAGATCTGGATGACATAGAGGAGGATTCGTTCGAGAACGCAGATCCTATCCGAGTAGCTCCCCCTCTTTCTGGTCAGACTTCATCAGATATACCGTCTACAAGCTCTCGTCCAGGCCGTGGTTATCCACCCAAATTCCTTAGGGATGAACATGGTATTCTGGGCTGTCAATCTTGGTCAGATCGTAATCCTACCGGCCCTGAAGCTAGAAGAAGAACTCAACTCTTTGACAAAGAAGGAGAGTATTTTACTCATGTCGGAGACACTAATCATAAAGCTTCTCTGGTAGATATGATTGAGAGTCATCTTCAAGGAAAACGGGCAGCCGGATATTCCGAGAAGGATACACTAATGTCCGATGATAAGGAGAACGTGATCGATAAATCCATTCGACTTCTCCTATCGTCGACCTTTGTCCGAGATGTAGACAGGACTATTAAGAAAAAACCTCTCGAACAGTTGGCAAGGGCGGCACATGCCCATGAAGTGGTAATATTTTTCAACTCCGTTCATTCCTTTAATAAACCTCAATATTCTACTCCATCTTATTTGGACCATTTTTCCTTGCCACAGACTGGAAATGCTTTGGTGTCTGCGCTATACGACATGGCCTTGCATAGAGAACAATGCATGTATGTTGAAGAAAGCAACAAAATTTTAACTGCTAGGGTTAAGGAGCTCGAAGATCAACTTGCTCGGACCAATAATTCTCGTGCTTCTGCTGAAACTCAATCTGTTCCTATTGCCAATCCGAACCTGGAGACCGACAATCCTCATATTATCAGTATGATGACGGACTCTAGTCGATACCAGGCGCAGGTCGACCAGATGAATCGAGAAATGGAAGACCAACGAGTTGCGCATGCCACTGTTGTTAGCAAACTGGAGTCGGAGATTGTTACCCTTCGATCTCAACTCGCGACCAAGGAAGACGGCTCCTCTGATTTGGATAAGGCCATAGACGAGCATCAGTCTCCCGACTTCGAGCCCATTGTTCGAGAGTTTCTTGATTCTCCAGTGCATACTGCCATAATTCATCAGAAAATTGGAGATCTGCTCTTGAGCTCATTCTTTAAGAGGGTAGACCAACTAATTGAGTCTGGGCAGATTCCTGATCGGCGCGATGAATATCGCAAAGTTATGTCGATTGAAAAGGATCGAAAACTCCAAGATTATCCTCCCGACTGCCTGCCTTCTGTCGAATATAGTAACCATCCTTTAGCTCATTTAGTCGATATATACGGAACTCCGTTTCCCGTACCCGCGCCCGACTTGGGGTTAATAGAGCAGGCAATAGGAGATCGAGAAGATGAAGAAGAAGACGAGGATATCGAAGAGGATTTTGAAGGAAATCAAGCAGATGAGGGAGAGAAAGAAGGTGAAGAAAGTTTGTCCTCGCAGGAAGATAAATCCCCATCTTAAGTCGTCCTCAAGGCGTTAGGGTTTTGTTTTCTTTTTTTTTAATCTTTGTAATTTTGTTTCATTATTTAGCAGACCTTGCAAATTCCGTAATTACAGCTGATGTAAAGTTCCTCCGATGATATATATGATTTTCAATGAAATATCCTTCGTCGATTTTATGATCGTAGTATACAATCAATCCGTTCTCGTCATATATTTGAATTTTTACTGCGCGCGCCAAGTTTTGAGGACATAATTGTCATTTCCTTTACTATATATAAAGGTAAAATTTTGGGGTTTTACCGCGCGTCCCCACTTGCAATATAAAATTTTCTTGTTGTTGATCGGAGCTCATAGTTCGATAATTCACCAAAATTTCTGATCAGTCGATCATGAGTTCCAACCTCTTTTCTGGAGCTGCAAAACGATCTCTACGAGGTCCTCCCTGACGAGATACTCCGAAGAAGAGAACCCGAACGGAAAGTTCTCATCAATCATCTTCCCAAGGGGGAGCTTCTTCTCGGGAAGCCATGCCTCGATCTGACCCGGTATCGTCCTCGTCAGGCGGAAATCAGAAAATAGTTAAGAATACTCTTTCTCCTACAAGGGAAAGTAGGAATTCTTCAATGGGACTTTCAGGGGCCCCAATCCGCAGTCCAATAGTCGATCCTAAAGTACTGGAGGCTTACCAAAACGAGGGTTCCCGATCTACCTCTCCTCCTCCAATCGTCAATCCAACAAACGAGGGATCTCGAGCTATCTCTCCTCCTTTCGTAGACCAATCAACAAACGAGGAGTCACGAGCTATTTCTCCTCCTCCAGTTGTCCAGACAATGAATGAGGAGTCTCGAACTACCTCTCCTCCTTTCGTAGATCAAACAACAAACGAGGAGTCACGAGCTATTTCTCCTCCTCCAGTTGTCCAGACAATGAATGAGGAATCTCGAACTACCTCTCCTCCTTTCGTAGATCAAACAACAAACGAGGAGTCACGAGCTATTTCTCCTCCCCCAGTCGTCCAGACAACGAACGAACGTCCCCCTTCTGATGGAGATACAACAAATCAAACTTCAAGTCAAGAAGGTTCTCAGCAGGACGTAATTACTGTCCCCAATTCTGACGTTAAGCCAACTCTGCAACTAGGGGGTCCGGTGGAAGATATTCCTGAGTCTTTCTTTGCCCCTTTGCGTTCACAGGTTGTTGTTTCAATTTCTCAACATACCCAAGCCATCTCACCTGTCCCCATTTCTCAAGATGTATCAAAAACTGGGTCTGGTCCCAGTCATTCTGGTTTTGAAAATACCGCGGACGATCCGTCTCTTTTAGACGAACGTCCTTTTAAGGAACAGGTCGAGGAGATAACTGAGTTCGGGATGAGTCGATCTGGTGGGGTTTCCACTGATGCATGCATTCCAACAACCCCCGAGCCTGATGGAGTTTCTTGGGATCTCGAAATGGGTACAATTCTGCCCAAGGAGCTTGATAAATTGAAAAATCATTCTTCTTTGACCCTTGTTCAATCTATTTTCAAGCGCTTGGAGATGGTAAGTGGATCTTTTTGTTGTTGTTATAATAGAGATCTAGACTTTTGAAGTTCCTTATTCTTATTTTTTCAAAACAGGCTAAGCATGAAGCTCTCCAGCTCGGGATACAAAATGATGAGTCTTACTTTGCTCGAGAAGAATCCCTTGAACGGATAAACACAATTGCTGCTGCTCATCAATTGTTAACAACTGAGGTTGAGCATCTCCGAGCTACTAATGAAAGACTTTCTAAAGAGAAGGAAGAACTTGCTCGAGCAAATAGCGGCTTGGTGTCCGATAAGGAACAACTTACTAAGGAAAAAGAAGATCTTCTTCAATTGAAACAGCAAGAGTTTGACAGGGGTTTCTCTCTCGGATACAAGCAAAGTACAAGAGAAATGATGACTTATCTTGCTCATCAGACGAGTCCCGATCATGCTCTCGAACAGTAGACAAGGGTCTTCCATTTTTTTTTTTTTTTTTTTTTTGGAGAGAATGTAAATATATATTTTGCATGATGAATTGAAAATCATGCTCTTTTTGTTCGATTTCTGCGTCTTTTCGACCTGTTTTCCCGCTAACAACTTCTTTCAATTTTCTTGGGAGAGAGGAAACCAATTTGGTAGTTGTGCCGTAACCGTAGGACGTTTCGTATGCTTAGTGCATTAATTGAACATTTCCCCATGCTATAAATAACCCATTTGAGAAGTAGGAAACTTAAAAGATATAAACAACATGTCTCCTACAAGTATTTCATTTTGGTATTTATGGCATGTCGATTATGGTGGAGATATCCAACCAAATTGTTTCAGGAGAGGCGAGAGTTGGTTAGTTCATTAAAATGGTAGGTATGCTTTTTGACCAAGGAGGCTACTGTGTCGAGACTCGAGAAACCCCAGAACACCCTTCTGTCCATGCATGCTCGAAAACTTGTCTCCAAGGCACGAAGAACGAACCTGTCTCAAATATACGACAGCAAAGTTCTTTCCTTCATCGTTTGCAGAAAGAATTACCCGTTGAACCATTCCTCTCTCAATGTGCTTTTAACTTGATACCGTGATCGACCCCAGATGCGGCATGCTTCCCGATTACAATGTCGCCCGTTTGAAGGTCTACAATTCACCAGCATCAATAAATATACACACTTCACCATGATATGGAGTACGTCGGATTGAAGGAGCAGATCATTCCGAGGAGTAGCATAGTAAGCTAATACTTGTAACACTTGTAGTTAATTTTCGAAGATAAATGTAGTTTTTTTTCTGACGATCAGCTGTTTTTGTGCACTGTAATGATCCTCTTAAAGATCTGAATAAAATCAATTACTCTTAATTTGTTTATCTGGAGTTTTGTATTTTTAGATCTGTAACAATAATCGATCATATACTGGACGCTGTGAGTTAAGTCTTCAATGTAGAAATCTGGACCGTAGATTGGTTCTCAATGCAACACCATTGGATCCTGTGCCTCCCGCCTATAAAAAGGATCATTCCATGCTTCCTCATTCTTCAGAAATGAATTTGTTCAAGAAGAATTTTTACTGTTATAAGCATCGTCGACCACCAAAATATGTTACCTAATCAAATGAGGAATTCTTGACTTGGTATGGGAGGAATTGGAAAAATGAGATCTCCATCTTATATGGTGATGGTCGGGAGAATCTCATAACTGGGGATTAGTTGACGATAAACCACGCCATAAGATAGAGGTCGAGATCAGAGGAAAGCAGGATTCTTGGCTTATCGAAATCAACTTGTTTCTAACAAGTGGTGATGCCATGCATGAGATCCTTCTGATCCCTATTTTACTTTATAAATAAGAAGCATCAACTTTTTCGAGGAGGTCGAGTTGAGAAAACATGTGTCCTTCTCTCGATGATCGACAGATGTCGATCTTAAGAAGGATGCCTGAACTTTAGTTTCTCGTCACTGCTCAAAGTAGAAGAAAAGATGATCGTTCCGAGGAAGCTCTGAAGCGTTTGGAAACCAGATATTTTCCTTTGATATTTTGTAGGTGTAATTGCTTAGTGCATTGATCGATGATTTCCGTTCAGATAGGAATTTTTGTTATGTAATATTAGATTGGATATGATAGTCTTTGTACCGTCTCCATCGATCTAATATACGACTTTTATTATGACCAGCTCAAAAGCGCATTTATTTCAAATCCTACATTTAAGGCATGTAGTTATTACGTTGTAACGTAAATCCCGATGATAAGTCATTGCGGTTGATTAGATGCGAGTTTCACCGTTGGATTTTAACTCATCCTGTCTATAAAAGGAATATTTTATCTCCCATTTAGTTACCATCAGGAGTAAAAATTTTAAACAATGTACTTCCTCTTTGTTCAAAATGGCGGTCGTCCGCCTAATTCGAGAATCCAACAAATCATTCATCACCTCGACATGGTATGGGCGGAATCGGAAAATGGAGATTTCTCAAAAACAATGAAATCTCCGACCCCTAATAAGGGGAATAGATCGGAATGCCAACCTTGAATCGACCAACCTACACAAACAGGTAAAGGTCGGTGTTGTGGGGTTCTGATCTATCAGTTACGTGGGCGGTGGAAAGCTGGCCAGTTCATTAAAACGAGAACGTATGATCCAGAAATGCTGACCACCATCGACCGTCGTAACATTATGATCTCTCAAAGCTCTCTCTGATTCCACAGCTTTGTGATCTTAATCACAGGAGTTAAGAGCAGTTGTTTCCGTCGACTGATTTTGGCTGGTGGCAAGAATTCTGAGAAGAGTATGGAAATAGACGAAACTGAAGTCCCTTGTTGACTCCTCACTTTATCATGTAATTGAATTTGCCATCGATTAGTTAGGGGAATATGTGTATCTTTTCGATGTACATCTTTATCAGTAATAAATAAATAAAAATTTGTATTATATCTGGTGGCAAATCAGTCGTAGGTTTTTATATTTTTTGTACGACGAATTATGACCAACCCAATGGGTTTTTGTTGAAGCTTTTTGTTTTATTTAGCAACAGTTTGGCCTATGTAGATCGTTCGTAGGAGATCGATGAGTTTATACCGACCCTATCGGTTTTACTCAAAGATGTATTGTACTTAGGTTTTTTACCAATTGTGGTTTTAACCTTTGTAGATCGTTTGTTAGGAGATCGATGAGTTTATACCGACTCAATCGGTTTTACTCAAAGATGTATTGTACTTAGGTTTTTTACCAATTTTGGTTTTAACCTTTGTAGATCGTTTGTTAGGAGATCGATGAGTTTATACCGACCCAATCGGTTTTACTCAAAGATGTATTGTACTTAGGTTTTTTACCAATTTTGGTTTTAACCTTTGTAGATCATTTGTTAGGAGATCGATGAGTTTATACTGACTCAACCGGTTTTACTCAAAATTTAGGTTGTATACCAACTATTGGTTTTAACCTTTGTTGATCATTATGTCGATGAGCGTTTACCAACCCAATCGGTTTTACTCCAAAATTTAGGTTGTATACCAATTATTGGTTTTAACCTTTGTAGATCACATAAACATTGGTTCCTCTTCGTGCATTGTTAAGGAAAAAATAAGCAAAGGCTTTTATTATAATCGTAGGCATACTTAGTGCTTGAAAGGAAAATAACAAAATAGACTAAAATTGAAAAACTAATTTCTTGCAAATCCTATCTAATTTCTAAAACTTCCTGTTTCGAAATTAACGACCATAATATCTTCTGAGATTTACTGCATTCCATCCATATGAGCTATCTTATATGATCCCTTTTTGCCGACCGAAATCACCACGTAGGGACCTTCCCAATTTTGCTGTAATTTTCCCACATGTTTGGATACCTCAACCTTTTTAAGTACCAAATCACCTTCTTTGAACGAACGTATCCTTACCCTTTGATTGTAGGCTTTTTACATGCTGGATTTAACTGCCTCTAAACGCAGACTAGCTTTTTCCCTCAAGGTCTCACTTAAATCGATGTCGTCCTTTCTTAATTGATCATTTGATTCTTCCTCGTGCAGCTCAATTCTAGGGCTGGGGACTAGTGCTTCAACTGGGATAACTGCCTCCGACCCATAGACTAAGCTAAACGGTGTTTCACCCGTTGATGTTTTTACGGTGGTTCTATTGGCCCAAATGACGCCTGGAAGCTCGTCTAACCATTTTCCTTTAGCTTCATCCAGTCTTTTTTCTAGAGATTTGATAATTTCCCGATTTGCTACTTCTGTCTGCCCATTTGCTCGAGGATGTCCGACGGACGTGAAGTTTTGTTGTATTCCAAACTTCGAGCACCACTCTTGAACTTGTTTTCCAGCAAATTGGGTTCCGTTGTCCGAAATTAGAATCCTCGGAATTCCGAAACGACAGACTATATTTTTCCAAAGAAAATTTATAACCTGAAACTGTGTTATTCGAGCTAGGGCTATACATTCAATCCATTTGCTAAAATACTCGACAGCGACCAAGACATAGCTCTTTTTTGATCTGGCGATAGGGAATGGTCCTACTATGTCAATACCCCATTGATCGAAAGGCCAGCAGATCGGGATCGAGTGCATAGTCTCTGCTGGTTGATGTATTATATTTGAATGCACTTGGCAATAATGACAATGTTTGACGTAATCCTGTGCATCTGCGTACATCGTCGGCCAATAGTACCCAGTTCTTAAACACTTGAGTGTGAGTGCACGAGCTCCACTATGATTCCCAGCTTCTCCTTCATGGACACTATGGAGGATGCTTTGGACCTGGTGCTCGGGAATGCATTTCAACAGGATTCCAGAAACAGATCGTCTATAGAGTTTTTCCTCTAGCATTGCATATCGTGGCGCTCGATATCTTATTCTCCTAGCTTCATTTTTACAGCCAGGGAGTGTGCCATCTTTCAGATAGGTGATTAGCGGGGTCATCCAACTGTCTGCTGCTAGGTCAATATCCATCACTTCGGTTACAGGAACAGTATCGAGATCGATGGATGGTGTCTTGGAGATCAACCAGGTGATTACTCTTTTAGACTTACCATCTCTTGTTCCTGTGAATCTGGATAGTTGATCAGCCCATCGATTTTCTTCACGTGGAATATTTTGAATGTCGAACTTGTCAAACTTTCCAGTCATCTCTTTTACCTTTGCCAAATACTTTATCATATTGTATTCTTTGGCCTCGTACATTCCATTTATCTGTCTCTGGATCAGCTCAGAATCTGTTAAGACATTTAAATTTTTTATGTTGGCTTGAATCGCCATTTCCAACCCAGCGATCAAAGCTTCATATTCCGCTTCATTATTGGTTACCATGAAGTCTAGGGTGATGGCATAATTCATATCTTCACCATTCGGTCCTTGGAAATTAATTGCAGCCCCCCCCCCCCCCCATCTCTACTCGATGCACCGTCGACGTGCATAAGCCATGTTAGATTATTAACGATCAAGACATTATTATCACTAGTGGATGTCTCTTCCAAACTCGTTGGGATTTCAAGGAGGAAATCAGCAAGCACCTGAGCTTTGATTGCCGTTCGAGGTTGATATTCAATCTCATATTGTCCCAGCTCTATGGCCCATTTGATTAGTCTTCCCGAGGCCTCAGGTTTCGACAAAATTTGTCTCAAAGGTTGGTTTGTAAGCACGATAATCTTGTATGTTTGGAAATAAGGTCGCAATCTTCGTGCTGATGTTACCAAAGCCAAAGAGAATTTTTCGATCACGAGATAATTCTTTTCAGCTCCTTGCAGTAATTTACTCAAATAATAAACTGGCTTGTGCTCCGAGCCGTCAATCTTTACCATAACCGAGCTTACTGCTGCTTCGGATATAGCGATGTATATGTAAAGAGGTTGTCCTTCTGCGGGTTTGGCGAGCAACGGTGGTGAGGTCAGATATTCTTTCAATTGGTCGAAAGCACGATCACAAGCCTCGGTCCATTCGAAGGTCTTAGCTTTTCTCAACGTTTGAAAGAATGGCAGGCTCTTATCTGCTGACCTTGATATGAATCTATTTAGGGCCACAATTTTTCCTACCAAGCTTTGCACTTGGGTAATATTCCTGGGAGGCTTCATTTCGGTGATAGCACATATTTTTTCTGGATTCGCCTCGATGCCTCTTTCATGAACTAGGTAACCTAAGAATTTTCCAGATTTTACCCCAAAGGTACATTTTAAGGGATTTAGTTTCATTCCGTACTTTCTTAAAATTCTGAAGCATCGATCAAGGTGCCGAATGTGGTCTTCCTCGCTCATGCTTTTGACCAAGATATCATCGACGTATACCTCCATTATTTCTCCGATCAGTTCTTTAAACATCAAGTTCACTAGTTGTTGATAAGTTGCTCCTGCGTTTCTCAATCCGAACGGCATTACTACAAAACAATATACTCCCTGTTCGGTGATGAAGGCAGTCTTTTCTTGATCTTTTTCGTCCATGAAAATTTGGTAGAAACCTTGGAATGCGTCCATCATACTGAAAATTGCAAAACCTGCTGTTGAGTCGACCAAAAGATCGATCCTTGGGAGAGGGTAAGGATCTCTTGGACACAATTTATTTAAGTCCGTAAAATCGTTACACATTCTCCACTTGTTATCCTTCTTGTCACCCTTTGAGACAAGTACGACATTACACAGCCACTCAGTAAAGTGTATTTCTCTAATCTGTTTAGACAATAAAAGCCTTTCGACCTCTGCTTTTATTATTTTGTCCTTCGCAGGGCCGTGATTTCTTTTCTTCTGTCTGACCGGTTTCGCACTCGGATCTATCTTTAAAGAGTGGGTTATTATTCTTGGGTCGATCCCCACTATGTCCTCCGAGCTCCAGGCGAAAACATCTACATTATTTCTTAAGAAATTGATTAACATGATTTCTCCCTGTGGAGACAGTTCAGTTCCGATCCTGGTGATTTTGGTTGGATCATTCTCGATAAGTTTGACTTCTTTATGCTCTGGCGCACGTAGAGTCAAATCTATGGGCTCTTTCCCTTTTTTATCGATCCTTTCTGTACTAGGCAACTCAGGCTCTGGATATCTCTCCATCGAAGATCCTACTGTTTTTCTTTTCGAAGGCGTCAATGGATCAACGTTCCTTTTTAAAGATAGTGCAGTATTGTAACAATCCCAGGCCATACAGTGGTCGTTGACTATTTCGCCGACCCCAGAGATTGTAGGAAATTTAATCTTCTGGTGATAGGTTGAAACGACTGCTCGGAATTGGTTTAATGCCGGTCTACCTAGGATTGCGTTATAAGCGAATGGAGTCTCTACTACCAAGAATTTAATCATTTTGACCACTCGATGAGGTTTACTTCCAAGGGTTACACTCAAGTTGATAGTCCCAGCTGGAACTACTTCCGATCCTCCAAATCCTACTAGTGGCGTAGCCACTCCTTGGAGAGTTATCTTTCCCAGGTTCATCTGGTTTAATGCTTCGATGGCTATTATGTTAGCCGAACTCCCGTTGTCGATCAGAATTCTTTTCACGTTAAAGTCGGAGATCCTTAGTGAGACCACCATTGGAAAATCGGGGTGGTCTTCGTTTACGTCCCAGTTGAGGTTTTTAGGGACTTCACTTTCATCAAAACTGATTGTGTGCTTGTCAAAGCCTTTATTCTCGAGCGCCCATACTTCCTTGGGAATGACCAGTCCTTTTTCCAGGGATCGAGCTGTCTTTCGTCTTGCGTTTCAACTGTCTCCCCCTGCAGGGCCACCGGAGATTACGTGTATCGTACCATTGACTCGATCATTATCGATGTCATCTCTCCTAATCGCGCGATTGCTGGGCGATCTTTCGTGAGGGCTTCTATTTCCTTCCCTCCTTCTAGGACTCCGAGTCCTTTGTCTCCTTCGATCCGTTCTGTCTATGAACTCGTTTAACTTGCCTTGTTGAATTAATTTCTCAATCTCTTGTTTTAAGTGATAGCAATCCTCGGTTTTATGACCGTGAGCTCGATGGTATCTACAATATAGATCGTAGTTCCTCGCCCCGGGTTTGGCTTGCGTCATTCTTTTTGCTGGGGGAATCAAGTTATTTCTTTCTAATATTACAAGAATATCCTCCCTGGGGGTATTTAGTTTGGTATATTCGACATAGCTTATTCGATCCCTAACGTTCCTTTCTGGAGATCGAGGCCTGAGGTAGACATTAGGTCTTTTCTCAGGATTACCCCCGCTAAACTCCAGTCTTTTGAAAACGTTTTCCCTCCTAGGATACCGATCGTAATCCATGGCTTTTTGCATCTGTGGTTTTTCAGGCCTCCTAGATCCCGAAGTGGACGCTTTATTCTTATTCTTATCTTTGAATGAGTTCATCTCTTCTTGAGTCATATACTTTGAAGCTAGCGTCATGATTTCTGCAAAAGTTCGTGGCTGTTTCCGACTCAAGGCATTGCCAAATTGCCTATTTTTTGTTAGGTCGAACAAAATTTATATGATATAATCGATATTTGGCGAGTCGATCTTTAACAGTTCAACATTGAACCTTGCCAGCCAAGTCCTCAAGGATTCTCCTTCTTGTTGGATAATAGTTCCCAGGTAACTCATGGGGAGCTTTTGCCGTTTCTGGCTAGCGAACTGCTGCTCTAGTTTGTTACATAGTTCTCAAAAACTGAAAATTGAATTAGGTGGCTGTTTTCCGAACCAGTCCAGTGCTAACCCCTCGTAGGTTGTGATCATTAACTTCGCTGTGTACTCTGCTGAATGAGCGTATAAGTTCATGATATTCGTGAAACTGAATATGTAATCAGTTGGATCACCAGTTCCGTCGTATCTGGGAAGTCGGGCCGGTAAGGGCCCAGAGGCCTGTGCCTCTTTTATCTCTTGGCAGAATGGAGAACAGGCTGCTATACTATCCTGGACCTCTCGGGAACGTGGCCAGGGTTGTCTCATGGTTAATAACCTTTGCTCCAATCGTTCCTCAACCATCCTCTCTATATCTCTTTCAGAGACTCTTCTAGTTGCTTGTCGATTGACGACTGGGGGCTCGTCCACGTCATCGATCGGGATAACAGTTTGTTCCTTGGACAGGCGAGGTTCAGGTCGAGCATTAGCTCTTGCCTGATTAGTTCTTCGACCAAGGTGCCTTCCAGCTACGTTTGGTGGGGAGATTTGAGATCGTTGGTCCGCATCTGGACTCTATGCTTGAGTTGATTGATGATCGTTATTTTCTCGAGGTTCCTTGTCATTATTAACCGCTCTCGAGGGACGAACAGCAGCCCTTGCTGGTTCCGCGACTGCCGGAGTCGGTATAATTTGAGGAAAAAATGAACTTAAAAGCTGAGCAATTTGTAGTATTTTTTCCTGGTCAGCCGATAGCGGGGGAGCAGGGACGGATCGAATGGGTGAGTTAGGGGCCTGACTCACGCTAGGAGTTTGTTGTCCTCCCTCGTTTTGATTGATGTTAGCGTTCGCTGCAACATGTTCCTCTACAGGATCTAAATTTTGGTGATTTGCCGGAGGCTGCGTATTATTAGCGCTGACCCTTTGGGAATCTTCAGGCAGGCTATCTATAGCACGAGAAGGTCGAGAACTCGTGCTTCTTCCTGCGTTACGTGTGCCTTTTCTTGGATTGACCATATTTCGATTGAGTAATTAACCTGCCCCACGGTGGGCGCCAACTGATTTAGCCTAATTTCGTCTTAAGGTTAAACTCAGTTAGATATTAAAAGATCCAATTTTTATATTAGGGGTTTGGTTAAAGTACTCAGGATGGTGCAATTCAAGAACAAATATAAAGTTATAAAATTACGTAAGAACAAGTATATTGGAGGCGAAATAAGAGTAGTATTATTGATAGGTTAAATTCTGCCTGCTTAATACATTGTAAGATTCGCTATTTATAATATTCATCACATCCTAACAGAGATAGGAGTCCTATTAAGCTTATGAATCCTGCATGGCGCGGGAGTACCGCATGGCCCAATAAGTCTTCTGGATCGGACATTTGGTCGATCAGATACATTTTGACAGGTCGAGCCGATCTT